>JACBYM010000463.1:0-22998 GCA_013435755.1 Amphilophus citrinellus | reverse complement strand
CAGTCTCTAGTTGGAGCGCTGGACCGAGTATCCACAACCATGCAGGATTCAGACTGAAGCTCTGTCTGCAGGATGCAGAGTCACACTGTACCCTGGAAACTCTCAGGTCAGATCAAGGGCTTTGTCTTTTTTCTTAATCAACCATTTATAATATAAAAAGTCAAATTTACCATTTTATTCCTCTATATTTGTAATTTAAATTACCTCCAAGTTTAGAGTATATGGGCTAAATTTTCTAAAACTGTGTTTAACAGAAGTCATTGAGGATTCCTTCACAACTAAAATATAGTAAGCTCCTTCATTTGCATCATGAACCACACAGTAACATTATCGATCTTTGTTATATACTTTTTCAGAACTGATGGCTGTAACCTTTCAAAGAGGAAACTGTTGAAGTTCTGTCCTCAGGTCTCAGCTCCCAGTCCTTAGTCTGACGAGAGCTGGACCCTGAGTAACAACAACCTGCAGGATCAGGAGTGACAGCTTCTTTCTGTGGAGGGAAAAAAGTCCACACTGTGGCTGGAAACTCTGGTCAGATCAAAAACATTGTGTTTTCTCTTTTGGTTAAAAGTACCCAATTCAATATTTACCTAATGAAGTTCAGCTTTATCCTGTTAGTTTTCTATTTTAGCATGTTTCATCATTTCTAAGTTACAGTTAAATTATACTATTTTGGTGACCCATTTATTATATCATTACACACTATTTAAGTGGGTATCAGGAAGGTATTGTAAATGTATTACCTTTTCTAAAGCCATATCACCTATTATGTTATTTATAAAATAATATGTGGTTAAACTGCCTTTTTGCCCCAATCTTTTATATGATACGAAGCTCATATATAAATGTTGGACTGACCATTTCTAAATAAATTGTTCCATGAAGTCAAGCTAGTTATTTAGCAGCTGGTAAAGCTTCCTGCTATATTTAGGAAGTCTAAGCCAATGATTAACAAATTATTTAGATTCACATTTACACATATTAAGATTATGAAGAGCTAGTTGTTGTGGAGTTACTACAGGTTTTATAAAATCCTTATTTCATATTTTATTGACTGTTATTTAGGATTGTTATCTAGTTGTTAGTTACGCATTTGTGTTGGATTTCATCTGTAGTGAGGACTATCATGAGTTAGGACATATTTACCAAATGAAACTGAAAACGTCAGCAGGACCTCGACACACACACACACACACACCACACACACACACACACACACACACCCACACACACACACACTAGTTTCACCTGTCTTACAACAGAAAAAACAACACAAAGTGATAAAAGAACATCAAACTATTTACCTCCAAAATGGATACATAACTCTGCGTTTAAGTTTGTATTAAGAGAGAAAACATACGCAAACTGAGGCAGCTGGAGGGAACTTACGCTTAAATATGCATGAAGCTCTTCACTGAAAATAAAACATGAATAATTCCAACAAGACAATAACGAATGTTAACACGCATCACAAACATGTTGAACTTATGTAAAGTTCTACCACATAAACTGATAATTACTGGGGTGTTGTAAAGTTTGTAATTTCTTTAGTTTGATCCTTCAAGTTCCCGTTTCCTCTGTAGCAGTTAGCTAGCTTTAGTCCAAAATAAGCCACCATCGCATCAGGTTCATTTCCAAAGTGCTCTGAATTAAAATAAGAAGTCAGGTCACCGTGGCCTCTGCGCCCCTCAATCCAGTACTCAAAGTTTACTTTTCTCATTTCCAGCTGAGTTCACCATCATTTTGAAACCATAAAAATACTGTTCACTAAACTGTTATGAGTTTATTAATAAGAATCAACTGTGTGTGTCTGTGTGTGGCTTATAAATCTCATACTAGAAGGAGTAATACCTTTATAGATTAATTATTTACTAATACTTTATGCTGCTTAGCAGTTGTGTGATTTTTTATAAAGTGTTACCTACATTTCTAGCCTGTTTACATAAGGCACTGAGTATTCCTTTGAAAACCAAGGTTAAATATTGTAAATAGTTACTCCTCACTTTGCATCATGAACACACTTTAATACCGTATTATGGTCGTTATGATTTTTCAGACTGAGGGTTTGTTGATCTCACAGAGGGAAGCTGTTTGCTTGAAGCTCTTCCTCAGTTCTCCGCTTTCAGTCCTCTAGTCTGAGGAGCTGGACCTGAGTAAAATGAACTGAACGGACTCAGCGTGATCTCCTGTCTGTTGGACGTGACGAGTCCACACTGTGATACTGGAACTTCTCATGTCAGGATTCTTTTTTTTTTTTCTGATGATCATTCAAAATTCTGAATGATACACTATATTCCCAAATGTATTCACTCGTTGCCTTTCACACAATCTGACCCTTGAGTCACATGCCATTATTATGCATAGGGTTCACATGCATGTTCAGCCCACAGCCCCGCCAACTCTCTATTAAGGTTCTCCACAGGTTAGGAGTGTTTATGTGAATTTCTGACATTCACACATCTGTTGATGTCAGACACTGATGTGCAGAGAAGGCCCAGCTCACACTCATCGCTCTAATCCATCCAAAGGGTGTTTTTATCAGGCTGAGGTCGGACTCTTCACACAAACTGGCTCATCAATGTCTTTATGGAGATGGCTTTGTTAGTTTGTGTTGGAAGAACAGGAAGGGGCCATCCCCAAAATGACCAAACCCTCAGCATCCTCCTGACCCCACTCTGTGATTTTACGTGGGCCTACCACTTCATGCTGAGCAGCTGCTTCTTTCCATTTCATTTCCACTTTGTATAATCCCCACTACTAACAGATGACTGGAAATATTTAGCAGGACTGGACTTGTTGCCAGGTATCTCCTATTCACGGTACCACGCTGGAAATTCACGAGCTCCTGAGAGCGGACCATTCTTCACTGATGTTGTGTAGAGCCGTCTGCATGCCTAGGTGCTGGTTTATACACCTGTGGACATAAAGTGGATGTGGGAGCCAGCAGTCATAGGGTACACCTGGACAGGGTTGTCAGCCTTTAGCCCCCGGGCTAACCCAGACAGACAGACAACCTCATCACATTACACCTAACTCAGGTTAACCAATTAACCAAGCCACTACTTGCATGGTCTTTGATGTGGGAGTAACTGGCATACCCAGAGAGAAACCCACACAACACAGGAAAGAAACATACCCACACTCCAGCTGGATTCAAATTCAGGACCATTGTTGGACTACCATACTAATGTTGAACTGAGTGAGGAGATTTAACTTCGTTCATCAGTAGTTTTAATGGCGCTTGAAAACTTCACAACATGTCTGGCTCTATCCACACACTGCAAAGGCACACAATCATTCATCTGAATGATCTACACCCCTTCTCCTTTTATTTGGGCCTCCTTAAAATGAACATTAGTGGCAGGCAGCATAGCTGTCTTAATGTAAACAATCTGCATTAAACAATAGCAGGTAATGATAAACTTATTGGTGAAACATTGTACGCTTTGTACCCACCATTACATTTGAAACCACTGTAAAATATATTACTCAATGTTTTTTAAGAGTGCCCGGCTCACACAACTTCTACCTAAAACAGCTTCAAAACCTGACCCCCCCCCCCCCCCCCCTTTTTTTTTAAAAATACCATAAACATCTTTTTTTTTAGACCTATTCAACTCTTCCCAAGATGAGCTCTATAGATCCTTATAGGCTCCTCTTGTCATGTTGTCCTATTATCTGTATTTATTTGTGTTATTTTCCCATACATATACAGAGTCCTATGATGCCTGATTTGACAGGCTGTGGAGAGGAGGAGAGACCAAAAAAGTGTTGGCAACAGGAAAAAGGGGAGAGTGAGGGACAGAGCACAAATTAAACCAAAATGGATCATTCAAATGCTGCACTTGAAAAAAAAAAAGAAAGAAACCCGATAAACAACCTAATAAAAAGAACCAACAATACCTGCCCACAGATCCTCTCAGTTCAGAAACTAGCAGTCTCAACCAACTTACAGAGAAGAGTGCTTCCTCTAGCCAGGGGTGTCCAAAAACTACCCCCCCCCCCACTTCCGGTCAGGATTGATGTCAAAAAAAATAACACAATTTGTCCCTTTAAGTTACTTTTTTGACATTTCGCCTTCCCCTCACTTAAGAGGCGTTAGTGATGACATGTCAAAAAAGATAACTAAAGGGACCAAATTGTGTGTTATTTTTGGACATCCAATTTGAAGACCGGCGTAGGGTGGCGAGGCCGGATGAGGCCACAGGCCGGGTGGTGTTGATACCATTGTGATTTAGAGCTTTGAGTCGGAGCTGCCTAAGTTACTGTTCAGTTTACTAATTTCATTTAATTTATATTCATTGGGTTGATTCTGCTTTTTACATTGATCAATGATTTGCTACCATAATAATTTGATTTTACTTCACAACAGTGTAATTTTTAATGAGGAGAGTTAACAAACAAGTCACCAACAACTCCCCCAGTTCAATTTTAGGTGTGATCCACCCTCTGATTGATTACCATTAATTAATCATTGATTTGTAATTTTACTCTAAACGTTCTAATTTTGTCCATTAGTGAAAAGTAAACATAAAAACCCAACAGCAGTGTTCTAGTGTCTCACAGCTGGTTCGTTGTGTTTCTCCCTGTCAGTGTTGGTTCTTGCAATGAACCTAATATAAATGTCCATTTATGTGTGAATGTGGCTGTGAGTGGTTGTCTCCCTGTTAGAGCCTCTGTCTACGTCTACAATCAGTGTCACTGAGATAGCTTCATAATATGGACCAGCTGATCATTGAATGAAAAAACAATCCAACACAAATAAACCAAAGGTGGAGCAGATATGGAACTGACAAAGGTTTCCATTTCATGGCAGAACGCTGATAGATTTTTGAGTTAACAACAGCTGAACATCCCTCACACAGGAGAATGATTAGTTATCTGGATCTTTACCAAACATGTGACCTGGGTGTTGTAGAACGCCGCTGCATTGAATGCTTAAATGCTATTCCTGTAATATCCTGGCCCATTTCAATATGAGCTACTGTTTGGTTGCTTTGGGGTTTCTTAGTTTATCTTTGCTCATTCGCTTTGATTTCAGTTCAGTCTGAGCCTTCAGTTCTTGTTAGTTTTACTTCCTGTCTTGTATTTGTGAGGTTTATTTAGTTCCCTCATGCTCCTCTTCCTCTCTTTGCTAGGTCACTCAGGTTTCTGTGTTTCCAGTCATGCTTCCTCTTTTATTTTGGTAGGTGTGTATCGTCCTGGTGTCTTATGGTTTAGTTGACTCCTCCTCTGTAGTGTCTAAATATTTTCAGCTGTGTCTCGTTACCTGCTTGTGTCTCCATTTTCCTGATTCTCTCAGGTGTATAAATATCCCTGTCCTTCCTCTCAGTCTGTGAGTGCTTCCCACTGATCCATTTTGCGCGCAGGTTCCTCATGAGAGAAGTGGCCCCAGCAAGGACATCTCCGCATGGAGGCCATAATAAGAGCAGTTTTAATTCTCCTGATACTCATCCACTTTGGACAAAACACATTTTAATGAGCACTGACTCACTGTACATGTTTCCTCTCCACAATCATTAGTTAACACAATAAAACACCTCTTTGAGCTTTTTATGGGACTCTGAAACTGGACTTTTTTGGAGACCAGGGCCCTGCACTACGAAGCCATGCTCAGCATACCGGGGTCTCTTTGGGGGATCTGGGTTCACTGAGCCTAACACTGTGACCAGGATTTTAAACCATGTTATCAGGTTAAGTTAACCCGGTTTCTGCTGCAGGGGTCACTGAAGGGGCGGTGCGGGGCTGGCAGCATCTAACCAATCTAACAGAGGAGTTTCACAGGTCACAGAACCTCTTCTTCCACAGACAATGATCCTATGAGTGCGCTGCTCCTGAGACCCTTATCACATAAAATGAGATAAAAACTATCCAGTAAAGTGGAACACTGCTGTAAAAAGGACCAGATGGAATGCCAGAGCAAATCATTAATGTTCCTGATTCAGTGAAGAGGCTAACATTCAACATTTTTTATTGCTCTTAATTATTGTATTAGTGAGTGCACTCTGAGTGCTGCTGAACATCAGAGACTCGTTGAAAACTTTAAAGGGCGCATTGACTGTGACCTCTGACCTCTGTGCTTGTGGTCTTGTGCGTTTCGCGAATTGACTGAGCTTAGTTGCGATGCAGTCACGTGACCGACGACAGCTAATCAGAGCAGGATCAGCGAGAGGGGGGCGGGAGCAAAGAGGCCAGTGTTTGCACAGATCATGCCTGCTTCCTGATGAAGGGGATAAACGCTCTGAACTTCCAGGAGACAAACAAACTGAAGCATCGATCTTATATCGCGCTAGCATTGATCTGATATGATCGATATTAGATCGATCCGCACACCACTGTAATTCTGACGTGGAGCACAATGAAATGTTTGCACATCGTGAGCACACAGCGACTAGCCAAACTCTCCACCATCACTGTCTGCTGGTACATAGAGCAGTCTGTACCCCCACTTCACCACAAGGGGGACACCCCCACCGTCCGACGTACTTCGCGTGGGGCATGAAAACATTTTCACCCGGTGAAGTGGGGGCATGATGGGAAAAGTTTGAGAACCAGTGCTTTATGAAAGGAGAGGAGAAAATAATTGTGCTTCAATTATTTGTAAAGATTTAAATGGAATCCCTTTAAAATGGTTCAGTGTGTTAAATCAGTTTAAAAGAGTCTTTACATTATATATGGTTCATGTTTACAAGCTTCCTGTTTTATTGTGAAGGCCTCATGATTGTAACAGGAAGTAGTTTTCATGATCAGTGATGCTGCTCTGTTATTGGTTGGAGAAGAAGGAAGTGTGTGTGTGTGTGTGTGTGTGTGTGTGTGTGTGTGTGTGTGTGTGTGTGTGTGTGTGTGTGTGTGTGTGTGTGAGAGCTCATTAGCTTGAGTCCATGTTAGCATTCATTAGCAGAGTGAATGGACTCATAGCCACTGTTTAGCTCCCTCAGCTGACATTATAGGCTGTAGTTCACTGTTACTGATGAGGAAGACTGTGAAGCTCCATCAGCTGGAGCTACAGAGTTACCACGGAGACGGCACCATCTCGGGATCGTTCCTCGGCTGACTGAGAGACTCCAGCAGAGATGAGCTGGAGGTGCAGAGACTTGTGCATCAGCAGAGATCTTCATCAGCCTGCTCTCCTCCTCCTCCTGCTCCTCCCAGACTGTAAATGTGCAGCTTCAGCATTATAAGGAGCAGATTTTCTTTTGCTCCTGGAGTGAAACGGCCGACCAGTTTGTGCCACAGAGCTCCGAGCATCACTTCAGGCCTGCAGCAGCTTTCATTGGTGTTCCAGTTGGTTTATTGGAATAATATCTGCTGGCTGGAGTGTGTGTGCAGAGAGAGTGTGGGCCCACCTTTGCTTCATGGAGCCTCATTGAGACTTTTGTCATTGAGCAAACTTAAAGGGACATTTCAGAGAAATTCTAATCTTTCATTTCATTGTTAAACATTTCCAAATCATTTCAGTTCATTGTGTTCTGCAGCTGCTTTGAGTGCTGTTTGCTTCTTCCTGTTATTTCCTGCTAATAAGTTCAGAGGATTTGGTGACTCACTGTTACACTGAGCATTTGTGAGTGTGCTAACTTTGCTGCCCACACTGCACAGTTTGCAGTGCAAGCTATTCTAGTGTTCTTCTAGTTCATCTGAAGGGAAGAACAAGACTCAGGACACTAAATCTTCTTGGAAGTCCTCGTGTTTCATGAAGGCTGTTTGCTTTAAAGAACCCAGGGCCCTTACCTGCCACAGTGAGCACAGGTGGCTGCAGGTATCATTGACTTAGTGAGCTTTGTTGTTGTGTTGCAGGATTCTCATTGGTTTAAACTGCAGCTCAGCTGGGATCAGAGATGGATGGAGGGAATTAATGTCAGTCCTAGAAATCCTAAACAAGGAGCAGGAAAGGAGTTGAGTGGATCAGCAGGAACATAAGAACATGGGATTTTTCAATAGCACATTGCAGCATTCAGGCATGAATCTAACACACTCACACAGATTGATGGAGAGCTGCATTGTCACAGCTTTGATTGGGTCACAGATTGAGCAGAGAGAAGTGGCTCTCTGTGTGCGCACTGCTGAGAAAAAGCAGCTCAGTCATTTGTGCTCTGTTTCAGTCAGATCAGCATCACTGAGGAGCAGGAAGTGGAGCTCAGCTCTAAACACTCAGCGTGAGGACTGAGTGAAGAGTTTGAGGACAGAGTTTTGGAGCTGCGCTCACAGCTTTGAGCCGTCCATGCAGAGGCTCATTCTGATAACATGTCCCTCCTAAAAACACTCCTCTGAGCATCCATCACAACCACAGCAGGTAGAAGATGGGCTTTGTTTCTCTCACTGATGTTTGTGGGATTCATTGAAATCTTCTCCTCCTCAAAGTCAAACTCCTCCAAATCCAGATGCCATCAGGACAGCAGCAAAAATCCTGGTGTCCACAACTTTGAGTCCCAAACTGACTCTGAGCCTCTTTAGTGAATCCAGCAGCTTTTGAACTTCCAAAGAAGTCTTTGAGCTGCAGACGTCAGGAAATCTGAGCCCAAATGTTCCTTTTTCTTTCAGATTCCACCTTTGGAATGAAGCTTTTCACAGGCTGCTCTCCTTTAAATGAGCTGCATCAAACAGCAGGGGAAGAACACACTGTGCTGAAGGAAGATGTGGGTTTTGTAGTCCATCTTCTGCTCATTGTAGTTCCAACACATCCAGCATCACGTTGTTAAGGAGAGACGAGTGTGAAGCGGTTCAGATTCTCAGCGCTCTTCTCTTTTCCTGAGTCCTTATTAATTCTCCTGCCACCTCCCAGCTTAGGAAAAGGAGATAGGAGACACTTTTAGGATGTCCACTTTGTCTCAGGCTCAGTTTGTCCTCCTCAGGTGCTGCCTGCCTCTCTGGATCCTCCTTCTAGTTTTTCATGGCTTTTTCTTCTGCACTTTGTTTCCATCAAACTAATCAAAGGTTCAGTCAGTCTGCTTCTGCATCTGGATTTGGCTCCTCTCCTCCTCAACACTCCAGGACATGACAGGATACCAAGGCCAGATGTTCTTGTGCAGCACAAACACTTTTTCAAAGCTTTTTCCAAATGTTGAACTTGCTGTGGAAGCAGCTCCCAGTTTGAGTCCAGGAGACAGACCCCCTCTCTGCTTTAAGATCAGCTTCAAACTTTCCTTTTGGATCAAGCTTCTAGTTGGAGCTGGATCAGGTGACCCTGAACCCTCCCTTAGTTCTGCTGCTATAGGCTCAGGCTGCTGCTGGACTTCCCATGATGCATTTCTTCTGCACTCCCCTCTTTTCCCTCCTGATGCTTTGATCTGCCACTACTGCAGCTCCTTAACTTTGCTCTTCTCTCTCCTTAGTTTGTGTTTGGTTCTTGTCTCTCTGAGCTCATCTCTGCTCTCTTCTCTTTGCCCTCACACTGAAACCAGTCATGGTCCGAGCTCCTCCTGGAGCCTGTTTTCATTGGAAAGCATCTTTCTGTCAGAGGGAGTTCTTCCTTCCCACCATCACCAAGTGCTGCTCACAGTGGACTGTCTGATGGTTGGGCTTTCTCTCTAAGATTGGAGGCTGTTACCTTACACTGTTACACAACCTGAGATGATGCTGTTGTCTGTTGGCAATTGTCACTTATAAATAAAGCTCCATGAAATTGAATGGATGGAAATGGATCGATGTTATTGTATGTGACCAACAGGAAATGATTGCTCACAGATGGATTGTTGTTTTGTGTGTCTGCAGTCTGTCAGGCTGTCTGATCACAGAGGAAGGCTGTACTTCTCTGGCCTCAGCTCTGAGCTCCAACCCCTCCCATCTGAGAGAGCTGGACCTGAGCTACAATCATCCAGGAGACTCAGGAATGAAGCTGCTGTCGGCCGCACTGAAGGATCCACGCTGGAGACTGGACACTCTCAGGTATGGAGAGGATGTCTGATAGAGGAGGAAGAGCTGGAAGCATTTCCTGTGTCCTTCACTCACTTCCTGTTTGTTTCATGCACATGTGACATGAACAAACACACATGCAGGAACATTTTTCCTTTGCTCACAACAAAAACACTCTTGGAAGTGAACAATAAGGGATATTAATGTAGGGGATCTCCAAGGAGAACTTCTCCAGGAACAAGTTGTAGATATCTCAGGATATTTAACAGTGCAGGATTTTGGGAAAACTCATTTTTTCCTTCTGAGCCTGATTCAGATCAGATGAATGTGTGCACAGAGAGGCCGAGGACATATTGATCCGAGCTTCCTACAAACACTGGAAGCAGGAAACTGTTAGCCTAGCTTGATCCAAAGAAGAACAAACTGATCAAAGGTTTCTAATCAGAGCTGTGGTAGAAGCTGACAGCTACAGGGAGATGTTTTCATTTAAAGGCAGCAGCCCTGCACAAATGCATTTCTGCATTTCTTTCAGAGACAAAGGTCACAGTGTGCTTTGAAAAGCCAACACACACTATAAAATAATGGAAGTGACAACAATGCAATAAATCAGTGCATTTAGAGAGGAGCCAGGTGCAGATCCAGAGGCAGGAAGGAAGTGAGAAAAAGGAGCGTTTATTGGGCCAAATGCAAAAGTCCAAAATGAGGAAACACAAAGTCCATCAGAGAGAAATCCAAAGCAGGCAGGAAAATTCAATTCAATTCAATTCAATTTTATTTATATAGCGCCAAATCACAACAAACAGTCGCCTCAAGGCGGTTTGTATTGTGGGTAAAGACCCAACAATAATACAGAGAAAACCCAACAGTCAAAAAGACCCCCTATGAGCAGCACTTGGCGACAGTGGAAAGGAAAAACTCCCTTTTAACAGGAAGAAACCTCCAGCAGAACCAGGCTCAGGGAGGGGCAGTCATCTGCCGCGACCGGTTGGGCTGAGGGGAGAGAAAAGACATGCTGTGGAAGAGAGCCAGAGATTAATAACAATTAATGATTAAATGCAGAGTGGAGTATAAACAAAGTAAATAAGGTGAATGAGAAGAAACAGTGCATTATGTGAACCCCCCAGCAGCCTAGGCCTATAGCAGCATAACTAAGGGATGGTTCAGGGTCACCTGATCCAGCCCTAACTATAAGCTTTATCATAAAGGAAAGTTTTAAGCCTAATCTTAAAAATAGAGAGGGTGTCTGTCTCCTGTATCCAAGCTGGAAGCTGGTTCCACAGAAGAGGGGCCTGAAAGCTGAAGGCTCTGCCTCCCATTCTACTCTTAAGTATCCTAGGAACCACAAGTAAGCCAGCAGTCTGAGAGTGAAGTGCTCTGTTGGGGTGATATGGTACTATGAGGTCTTTGAGATAAGATGGGGCCTGATTATTCAAGATCTTGTATGTGAGGAGAAGGATTTTAAATTCTATTCTAGATTTAACAGGGAGCCAATGAAGAGAAGCCAGTATGGGAGAAATCTGCTCTCTCTTTCTAGTCCCTGTCAGTACTCTAGCTGCAGCATTTTGGATCAGCTGAAGGCTTTTCAGGGAGCTTTTAGGACAGCCTGATAATAATGAATTACAATAGTCCACCCTAGAAGTAATAAATGCATGGATTAGCTTTTCAGCATCACTCTGAGAAAGGATGTTTCTAATTTTAGAAATATTGCGCAAATGCAAAAAAGCGGTCCTACATATTTGTTTAATATGTGCATTGAAGGACATATCCTGGTCAAAAATGACTCCAAGATTTCTCACAGTGTTACTGGAGGCCAAAGTAATGCCATCCAGAGTAAGTATCTGGTTTGACACCATGTTTCTAAGATTTGTGGGGTCGAGAACAAGAATTTCAGTTTGATCTGAATTTAGAAGCAGGAAATTAGAGGTCATCCAGGCCTTAATGTCTTTAAGACATTCCTGCAGTTTAATTAATTGATGTGTGTCATCTGGCTTCATTGATAGGTAAAGCTGAGTATCATCTGCATAACAATGAAAATTGATGCAGTGCTTTCTAATAATACTGCCTAAGGGAAGCAAGTATAATGTAAATAAAATTGGTCCTAGCACAGAACCCTGTGGAACTCCATAATTAACCTTAGTGTCTGGAGAAGACTCCCCATTTACATGAACAAATTGGAGTCTATTAGATAAATATGATTCAAACCACTGCAGTGCAGTACCTTTAATACCTATAGTATGCTCTAATCTCTGTAATAAAATATTATGGTCAACAGTATCAAAAGCTGCACTGAGGTCCAACAGGACAAGAACAGAGATGAGTTCACTGTCAGAGGCTGTAAGAAGATCATTTGTAACCTTCACTAATGCTGTTTCTGTACTGTGATGAATTCTGAAACCTGACTGAAACTCTTCAAATAAACCGTTCCTCTGCAGATGATCAGTTAGCTGTTTTACAACTACTCTTTCAAGAATCTTTGAGAGAAAAGGAAGGTTGGAGATTGGCCTATAATTAGCTAAGACAGCTGGGTCAAGTGATGGCTTTTTAAGTAGTGGTTTAATAACAGCCACCTTGAAGGTCTGTGGTACATAGCCAACTAATAAAGACTGATTGATCATTTTTAAGATTGAAGCATCAATAATTGGAAAGACTTCTTTGAATAGTCTAGTAGGAATGGGATCTAATACAACACATGTTGCTGGTTTGGAGGAAGTAACTATTGAAGTTAACTCTGAAAGACCAACTGGAGCGAAAGAGTCTAAACAAATACCAGCAGTGCTGAAAGCAGCCGAACATGAAGAATAATCTTTGAGATGGTTATGAATAATTTTTTCTCTAATGTCTAAAATTTTATCTGTAAAGAAATCCATGAAGTCACTACTAGTTAAAGTGAAAGGAATACTCGGCTCTACAGAGCTCTGACTCTTTGTCAGCCTGGCTACAGTGCTGAAAAGAAACCTGGGGTTGTTCTTATTTTCTTCAATTAATGATGAGTAGTAAGATGTCCTAGCTTTACGGAGGGCTTTTTTATAGAGCAACAAACTCTTTTTCCAGGCTAAATGAGCATCTTCTAATTTAGTGAGACGCCATTCCCTCTCCAGCTTTCGGGTTATCTGCTTTAAGCTGTGCGTTTGTGAATTATACCACGGAGTCAGGCACTTCTGATTTGAAGCTTTCCTTTTCAGAGGAGCCACAGTATCCAAAGTCGTACGCAGTGAGGATGTAAAACTATTGACGAGCTAATTGACCTCACTGGGAGCAGAGTTTAGGTAGCTGCTCTGCACTGTGTTGGCACTGAAGAGCATAATAATGAAGGAATTAGATCCTTAAACTTAGTTACAGCACTTTCAGAAAGACTTCTACTGTAATAAAACTTATTCCCCACTGCTGTGTAATCCATTAAAGTAAATGTAAATGTTACTAAGAAATGATCAGACAGGAGGGGGCTTTCAGGGAACACTGTTAAGTCTTCAGTTTCTATGCCATATGTCAGGACAAGATCCAGAGTATGATTAAAGTGGTGGGTGGGCTCCTTTACATTTTGAGAGAAGCCAATTGAATCTAACAATAGATTAAATACAGTGTTGAGGCCTTCATTCTCAGCATCTACATGGATGTTAAAATCACCCACTATAATTATTTTATCTGAACTGAGCACTAAATCAGATAAAAAGTCTGAGAAATCAGACAGAAACTGAGTAGGGACCAGGTGGACGATAGATAATAACAAATAAAACAGGTTTTTGATTTTCCCAATTAGGATGGACAAGACTAAGAGTCAGGCTTTCAAAAGAATGAAAACTTTGTCTGGGTCTGTGATTAATTAATAAGCTGGAATTGAAGATTGCAGCTACTCCTCCTCCTCGACCTGTGCTTCGAGCATTCTGACAGTTACTGTGACTCAGGGGTGTTGATTCATTTAAACTAACATATTCATCCTGCTGTAACCAGGTTTCTGTAAGGCAGAATAAATCAATATGTTGATCAATTATTAAATCATTTACTAACAGGGACTTGGAAGAGAGAGACCTAATGTTTAATAATCCACATTTAATTGTTTTATTTTTTGGTGCAGTTGATGAAGCTATATTATTTATTGTTTTTGAATTTTTATGCTTAAATAGCTTTTTGCTGATTTTAGCTTTGTTTTTTGGTGGTCTGGGAGCAGGCACCGACTCTATGGGGATGGGGTTTTGGGGGGATGGCAGGAGGAGAGAAGCTGCAGAGAGGCGTGTAAGACTGCAACTCTGCTTCCTGGTCTCAACCCTGGGTAGTCAGGTTTTAGGGTTAATAAATTTGGCCATATTTCTAGAAATGAGAGCTGCTCCATCCAAAGTGGGATGGATGCCGTCTCTCCTAACAAGACCAGGTTTTCCCCAGAAGCTTTGCCAATTATCTATGAAGCCCACGTCGTTTTTTGGACACCACTCAGACAGCCAGCGATTCAAGGAGAACATGCGGCTAAACATGTCGCTCCTGGTCTGATTGGGGAGGGGCCCAGAGAAAACTACAGAGTCCGACATTGTTTTTGCAAAGTTACACACCGAGTCAATATTAATTTTAGTGACCTCCGATTGGCGTAACCGGGTGTCATTACTGCCGACGTGAATAACGATCTTACCAAATCTACGATTAGCCTTAGCCAGCAGTTTCAAATTTCCATGAATGTCGCCTGCTCTGGCCCCTGGAAGACATTTGACTATGGTCGCTGGTGTCTCTAGCTTCACGTTTCTCAAAACAGAGTCGCCAATAACCAGAGTTTGTTCCTCGGCGGGTGTGTCGCCGAGTGGAGAAAAAGAGGACAGGATATCCACTGGGAGCTACCTGCAAACCAGAGACAGGTGGGAGCAAAGCACAGGTGCAGACGCTGAGAGACGAGCTGATTGGACGGTGTGTCCGTGTCAGGATTGGTGGGCTTTTGGAATTCTTCCTGGATGCTGTTGCTGCTGTCGCTTGTTCTTGGATTAAGGATTACACACTTGGGACTGTGAAGGAACGGTGGGAGGGGTCCTGACCCACAGCCTGGATAGGCCCGCTCTGGTACCCTTACCTGTTTCTGGAAGCTTCTGACCAGGGCCGCTGCTAGGCTCTGAAACATTAGGGGGCGGAGCCTAAAGGCTTTTGCTGTCTATTCTTCATATCCACCCCTGAGCCCCGCCCTGGAGCTCCGCCCCCTGAGCCCCGCCCCTGAGCTCCACAGAGGAAGTTGTTCTTCTTGGTGTGATTATTCTGCGTGATGTAGATTTCAGATTTCAGAGCCAGTTTTCCATTTTGAGTCATTTCCAGCTTCAAGTCTTTTAACAACCTTGTGCAGTTTGCAGATCTTCTAAGTTCTCAGCTGGAAGACAAAAGCTGCAAATTCCTTTCAACAAGTCATTTTGAATTGATGTTCAAATGAAGATTCAAATGTTGTTCCAGTGTGAAAACAATGTGTAACTGGAAGATCCTGTGAAGCACTGCTGAAAGACAAAGAGCCAACACGTGGACATCCTCTGTTCTAACATCATTTCAGCTGTTGTGTTAAATCCTCTTGACTTTTGTGCCTTTCTGACTGTATAAAGGACACTTTGAGACAAAAACAGGAAAACAATCTGATGGTGCTGCAGACTAATCCACAGGATCTGATCTCCTTGATCCGTGGATCATTTTCCTATACTTGTCATATTCAAAGGTCAGACATCTTCAAGTGTGTGTGTGCCTCTGAAGCACAGCTGTGACTCTGTCACTTCTTTTCCTCTACTTAATGATGGAGAAGAAGTTTGATGAGACCAGTGCTGCATTTGAATGCTTTCTTTCTCATCAACAACATCCAGACTGAAAGCTTCAAAGAATGAACTCCAAAGTGTTCAAACAGGCTCCCACTGGCCATCACTGCCTCTGCCTGTAGCCGGGTCAGACCTGCAGCTGCAGGGTTTTGATGCTGATCTGAGAACAGTTCAATGATGCGGTCATCCCTCGTGGTGCTCGCAGCTTCACTTTCATCGGCCCTAAAGGGAAATTAGCCGTGCGGCCGAGCCAGAACAAAAACATGTAGAAAACAGAGACGCAGACGCTCAGAGGAAGACAGGAAATAACCTCTGACCCCCCTCCTCCTTTCAGGGCGGAGCCTGCTGGAGTGCGATGGCTGAGCCCAGGTCTGAGGAAGTGTAAGTGTGTTTTTAATGTGATTGATGAAAACAAAGCAGCACACATTCAACCATCTTCAAACTGTCACATCACTCATTCACATCTCTGATGTCAGGAGTCATCATCAAAGTGTCAATCAATGAACAGATGATGGATCAATAACTGCAGCTGGATTGTGTTTGTTCTCTCCATCAGATTCCTGTCAACTCACAATCGACACAAACACAGTAAACACAAACCTACAACTGTCTGACAACAACAGGAAGGTGACACGTGTGGAGGAGGTTCAGTCATATCCTGATCATCCAGACAGGTTTGATGTTTATAAACAGCTGCTGTGTAGAAATGGTCTGACTGGTCGCTGTTACTGGGAGGTCGAGTGGAGAGGAGACGTTGATATATCAGTGAGTTACAGAAGAATCAAAAGGAAAGGAGACAGTAATGACTGTTTGTTTGGATGGAATGATCAGTCCTGGAGTCTGTACTGCTTTGATCGTGTTCCTGTTTCTGTCTCTCACAATAACAGAGAAACATCCATCTCCTCCTCCTCCTCCTCCTCCTCTGTCTCTAACAGAGTAGCAGTGTATGTGGACTGTCCTGCTGGCACTCTGTCCTTCTACAGAGTCTCCTCTGACACTCTGATCCACCTCCACACCTTCAACACCACATTCACTGAACCTCTTTATCCTGGGTTTGGGTTCGAAGCTGGTTCCTCAGTGTGTGTGTGCTGAGCTGAGTGTAAAGAGTGTCCTCCTGTCAGAGAAACACTCTGACTGTTGAACAGATAGTTCAGTCTGTACATGTCTGTCTCTTTCACTCACAAACACGTTTTCACATTCATGGATTCAATCAGTTGATGTTTGAAACTGTTCTCAATGATTCCTTGTAAACTTCTTCCTCTTCAGTCCTTCAAAGATGGAAGCTGCCATTATTCCAGGATCCACATGTTGTTTTTCTGTCTTTGTCCACTCAAAGCTTCACAGTGAATATCAGGATGTTGTGTTTCTCTGAAGCTCACTTCACAACCAGCTCCTCTGCATTTTCAACCAGTCTGAGCTCATTCAAATCCATCCAAATCTTTGATTTCTCTTTCTTAATGCCATTTTTCCAACCTCTCCACATGCTCTGACTGTTGGACTCATTTTGGAAGCTGTGATGGAAGCAGGACAGGAAGGAAGCTCTCAGCAGGAGCACCTTTTCACAATAAGAGCACATTTGCATGCTTTTTGCTTGTGAACTGATCCAATGACAGAAACATGAACTTCCATATTGATCAGATGTTGATGTGCAGCTCTGATGTCACTAACATCTCCTTGAAGTCTTCATTGATGGTGATTTGTGGCCCTCTGCTGGTGAGAAGATGAACTGCATGAAGTGTTTGAAATGAGCTTTTTCTAATTGGACTGCTGACTGCTGTTAACCACACTGAGACCAACACTGATGTCTTCAACACAAACACTGATGTGGATGAACAGTCACTAAAGACTATTAATGTCTATTTGTGTCTTTAACATGTTTGTGTTTGTCACAGAGAAACTCTGATTGGATTTCTGGATCTTTGCTCTTTTCCCTGCAGTTCGTTCCCACAATGACTCCATGATGGAAATCTCTAATAAACTCATCCAATGAACAGCATGTCTCCCAGTGTTTGTGTGTCCTTTGTGCTCTTCTCCTTGTATCCAGTCTCTGCTGCTGTGCTGCACTCACTCACAGATCAGAGGACATGTACAGTTATCCCAGCGACACCAGGAGGAGACAAATGTTTGGCTTCATTTACAAACAACAATCTCAGCTATGGATTCAAACAGCAGCAAATATGCAAATGAATCCTATTCAGGCTCCACCTTTGACCTTTTCTTTTCCTTCCAAAGGTCAGAGCACTGGGAAGCGTCATGTTGGCTTTCTTCAAACTCAGAAGCTTGAAGCTGTCAGGGGGAGTCTCAGGGTCAGGGTGCTGTCTCACTGCAGAGTCTTCAGGCTCAATCCTCCTGAGCTCACACACACAATTATTTCTAGATTAGATTTAGCTGATATTTCACAAAGCTCCATTGGAGTGAACAGAGATGAGGCCACTCTGACTGTTGGAGCTCTCTGCAGGTTATTCTAGTGAACCAAAACCAAGCAAAGAACAAAGAGTCCAAAACATTTTGCTTCACTGAAATCAATCAAAATGAGCAAAGGAAAAAAGTGGAACTAACTAAAACTCTATAGTTGGTTTACAAACTAAGTTCAAGTCAAACTGTGGATAAAATGAGCTTCGTTTTCCTGTTTGTCACTTCAGCTGGATGGATGTTAGGAACACAGGATATTTGAGCTGCACAAATCATTTGGAAGAACTCAGACATGAAAGCTTCCTGTTACCTGTGGCTTCTTCTCTGATTGGCTGCTTTGCTTCAGCTGCAGCTTTCAGAGAGGAGACGTCAGATCAGCTGCAGTCATCGAGCTCTGCTAGAAAAACCAAACAGCATCCATTACAAATCACATTTAATGTCACACAGCTACAAATCACAACCTGTTACTGTGCACGAGGGGGGCCCACTTCCTGTTTCACCTGTGATGATGTCACAGTGAGCTCCTGTATCATGTGAGCACACACGGTGCAGAGGTGAGCTTCCGTCTTTGCTGGAATGAATCAAATAGAAACTTTGTGTGGCTGCGTCTGTCTTATTGCTCACTCTGCTGTCTCACTGCTGCATCCAATAATAATATGAAGAAGAGCCACATTCAGAGAGCCCTCCTCCACCAAGCTCAGATACAAACGTCTCCATCATTCAATAACTGTGCTGTGAGTTTCTCTCTCTTCATGTTTGAGTCTTTCTCCTTCAGCTCTGCCCCTGTAAAGCTTCTCAAAGGGATTCAAAGCTGCAGATTTTAGAGCAGTCAGCAGGAGTCCGGCTGAGGTGCTGCGAGCTCGTGACGACTTCTGCAACATTCAAACGGCTAACAGGGTCAATATGTTTCATATTTCTGATGCTGACCACAAAGAGACTTCAGTCATTCTTTAAAAGCTTCAAAGCTCTGAGGGAGCTTCCAGGTGACAGCATTTTACACACAGCTGATTGGTTGCTGCTTTTATAGGTAGGAGCCCTCAGAGGGGCATCAGTGGGGGGGTCAGGGGGCGGGGTCATCACAATTCAATAAACAGATCCAGAGACAGAGGTTTGTTTTTGGTCATTAGTCAATAAATGTATTGATCTGCAGCAGTTTTGATGCCACAGTGAAATAAATGTGAGCAGCTGAATCTTTGGATGCAGATTCATAAGTCAGCTGTTCTGGGATCAGTGTGAACAGGAAGCCTTACCTGTCTTCCTCCCAGATTTCATCAGCACAGTCAGAGCTGCTGCTGATGCTCATTTCTGACATTTCAACATTGTCTGCTAACAACAGTCACAGCTTCATCTTTGATCTTTGATTGGAGAAAGATTGGAAAATGAATTCCTTTGTGGCTGCCAGTCTCCTTCATGCTGTTTGCAGCAATCATACCTGAGAGTCATCTTTCTGACCAATCAGTCTGAAGCCTTTCAGACAGGTGAGCCTCAGTGATGTCAGCTCAGTGAGTCAGACAGGTGAGCCTCAGTGATGTCAGCACAGAGAGTCAGACAGGTGAGTCTCAGTGATGTCAGCCCAGAGAGTCAGACAGGTGAGTCTCAGTGATGTAGGTCAGTGAGTCAGACAGGTGAGCCTCAGTGATGTCAGCTCAGTGAGTCAGACAGGTGAGCCTCAGTGTTGTAGGTCAGAGAGTCAGACAGGTGAGCCTCAGTGTTGTAGGTCAGTGAGTCAGACAGGTGATCCTCAGTGTTGTAGGTCAGTGAGTCAGACAGGTGAGCCTCAGTGTTGTAGGTCAGTGAGTCAGACAGGTGAGTCTCAGTGTTGTAGGTCAGTGAGTCAGACAAGTGAGCCTCAGTGTTGTAGGTCAGAGAGTCAGACAGGTGAGTCTCAGTGTTGTAGGTCAGTGAGTCAGACAGGTGAGTCTCAGTGTTGTAGGTCAGTGAGTCAGACAAGTGAGCCTCAGTGTTGTAGGTCAGAGAGTCAGACAGGTGAGTCTCAGTGTTGTAGGTCAGAGAGTCAGACAAGTGAGCCTCAGTGTTGTAGGTCAGAGAGTCAGACAGGTGAGTCTCAGTGTTGTAGGTCAGAGAGTCAGACAGGTGAGCCTCAGTGTTGTAGGTCAGTGAGTCAGACAGGTGAGTCTCAGTGTTGTAGGTCAGTGAGTCAGACAGGTGAGCCTCAGTGTTGTAGGTCAGAGAGTCAGACAGGTGAGTCTCAGTGTTGTAGGTCAGAGAGTCAGACAGGTGAGCCTCAGTTTTGTAGGTCAGAGAGTCAGACAAGTGAGCCTCAGTGTTGTAGGTCAGAGAGTCAGACAGGTGAGTCTCAGTGTTGTAGGTCAGAGAGTCAGACAAGTGAGCCTCAGTGTTGTAGGTCAGAGAGTCAGACAGGTGAGCCTCAGTGTTGTAGGTCAGTGAGTCAGACAGGTGAGTCTCAGTGTTGTAGGTCAGTGAGTCAGACAGGTGAGTCTCAGTGTTGTAGGTCAGTGAGTCAGACAGGTGAGTCTCAGTGTTGTAGGTCAGAGAGTCAGACAGGTGAGCCTCAGTGTTGTAGGTCATTGAGTCAGACAGGTGAGTCTCAGTGTTGTAGGTCAGTGAGTCAGACAGGTGAGTCTCAGTGTTGTAGGTCAGTGAGGTTGCTGAAGGCTGTGCCAGCAATTTTTCTGCAGTCCTCTTGACAACAGGCTGATCTTTGAAGCCCACGTAGACTCACTGTGTAAAAAGGCCCACCAGAGGATGGCTTTTTATCAGAAGCTCCGTGGGTTTAATGTGGATTCTACTTTTCTGAAAATATTTTACCCTTGTTTTATTGAGTCTGTTCTTACTTTGAATCTTATCTGCTGGTTTGGATTCTTAAATGTTAAGAACAGGAATAAGCTGCTAGGAGTTGTAAAGGTGTGCAGAAAAATTGCTGGCACAGCCTTCAGCAACCTCACTGACCTACAAAAGGTGAGGTCAGTGAAAAATGCCAGACTGATCCTAGCAGACCAAGACCATCCACTGCACCAGGAGTTTAAGTTGTTTCCTTCTGGACGCAGGTATCAGGTACCAAGTTGTAGGACAAATAGATTGAGGGAATCTTTTGTCCCATCAGCAATTAGGTTTTAAATGATCTGTTGTGATTTTATGTTTGTTTTTATGCATGTTCTTATGGTATAACTGTCTTTAAAATTTCTGTTCTACTGGCTGTGGAAATAATTGCCCTTAGGGGACAATAAAGATCTTTGAATTGTAAACTGAATTGAATGAAGAGATCCAAACAAAGCTGTGCTGCACTGTTTGTGTGACAGAGGTGGAGTTTCTCTGAGAAACAGGAACAGATTTGAGCTCCAAGCACAGATTACTGAGGCTCAGGAACTTTTACACCTGCACCATCGAGAGCATCGTGCGTGGGAGCATCACCACCTGGATGGTAAACTGCACTAAGCAGGACTTCATGGCTCTAAAAAGGGTGGTTCGTTCAGCTGAACGGACCATCAGAACCACCCTCCCCAACCTGCAGGACATTTACACCAAGCAGTGCAGGCTGAGGGCCATGAAGATCCTAAAACAGCCCAGCCACCCCGGACACTCTCTCTTCTCCCTGCTCCCATCAGGCCGGCGTTACCGCTGCCTGAGGACTAAGACTGAAAGGTTGAAGAAGAGTTTTTACCCACAAGCCATCTGTCTGCTCAACTCTGAGCCCTAACTGGACCATTATTGCACAATGTAAATATTATAATATTCTACAATTACGTGTGTATAGTGTATAGTATATAGTGTGAATTACTTTTTATTCTCCTTATTTATATGTGTGTATATATGGCTGCAGGTACAAAATACATTTCACTGTGCATTGTACTGTGTATAACTGTGCATGTGACAAATTAACACTATCTTATCTTATCTTAAAGAGCCATGAACGGAACCCTGATAAACTCAGTATGATACAAACAGAAACCAAACAAAATATCAATAACAGCAGTGCCACTCACGAAAGGAAGGAAAACTGAAGACTAATGAAAACAATGAAACTCAAACCATTAACTTCACAAAGTGTTTGGCTGGGAGCAACATCAACCATGAGCTGCTGCCTCTGACTTGCTTCTTTAATAACCCAATCAGACAGGACAGGAAGAACCTGTTAGCTGAGGCGACTGTTAAAGCAACAAAGTTAGACTCCTAGAGGTGTCCTGTTGTTGTAGTTTTGTCTAAATGTCAAATCAGTAAGTTGTTTCTTCCAGAGATGTTCAGTAAAGATGTGTGCTCAGCACTCAGTGGAAACTGTGGTTCACCAATGGAAACTCCTTGTTGGAATTGAAACTTAACGTTTCCTTATCAGCAGAGTCTTGTGACACATCACCTGTTTTAGCTGTTTGGGTGTTGGCTCATTCTTTTGGTGTTGCAAGAAAATTAATCTCAGCTGTTAGGGTTAGACTCCAGTACTCATGAGACATAAGTGATGCAATTTTGGTGCATTAAATAACAGAAGTGTACTGCAGGAGTTGTCTTTAGAAAACATCATTCTTACAAGAAGGAGTTGAGTCAGGACAGAGCACTCAGCAGTGCAGGGACAAAGGAGACAGACCTTACAGCAGAGAAATGTTTTTCAAGGAGGGCAGATTTGACAATGTGAAAGTTCCCGAGGGCCAACAGTCCCTGATGACATCATTTAAAGAATCAAAGAGGCATCCAAATATTGTTTTTTAATACTTTCACTTCCATGCAGCAAATAAACATGAAGGGACCAAATGTGGAGCAGAAAGCTTTGAATTTCCAGCTGAAATTTATAACATCCAGAAACTGTAAAATGCTGCTGTGTGATTCTGATAACAGGGCAACAGGTGAGCTGCTGACACTGATGTGAAGTGCACACAGGTACACAGGGCAGGTGTGGCTCCAGAGCAGTGGGAGGCTGGATCTCAGCAGTTCTTGTTGAAGTTCAGAACAGAGAAAATCTGCTCACACAAACATGGAGCCAAACAAGCTGAAGGCCTAGGCTGCT
>JACBYM010000462.1:0-36615 GCA_013435755.1 Amphilophus citrinellus | reverse complement strand
ATCTTTATGTCTCTTGCGCAGCTCGTCCAGCACTTTTTGCCCTCTTCGCTGTTAGGCTCTCCAGGATATGCATCTTTGGTGTTGTCCTTTGAGCCGTTTTTTTTCGCCTTATAAGCCATGTCTCTGATGTTATATTGAGCGAATCTTGATGATGATTCCTCTTGGTTTATCCCTTCTGTTGATTTAGGTCCAAGGCGATGGCTCCTATCAATGTCCCCAGGCCTCACGTCGATGTTAAGATTACTTTTGATAATGCCCATTACAACGTCGTTTGTGTTTTCATACAAACGACTATCACGACACAAACATCTATCACCTGTTTCCTTTTTGGAATTTAAACAACTACTTTTGCATCAGATTTTGGAAAACTCATCTAGACCCTAGGGTATTGAAATTCTATAAAACCTACCTCATACTACTCATTCAGAACGATGGGTTTTGCTAGTTTTGTTCTGGAATTCCATATCTTATTTGGGAAAACATGATGTGATTCATTTGAGGGCAATGTGACATAAAATCCGTTCTTATTCTCCATCCGTTCCCCTGTGTGCACAGTCCATGAAGTGAGCTGTTGAGTAGTGCAGCCATCATATATTGTATATCTACAATATCTTTTTCAGGGATCCATGAATTAAAATGATCGGGCAATCTGAGCCATTTCACATACGCCATCTTTTTCCTGCCTACTTTTTTTCAACCCATTTTTTCAATTTTAAACCTTTTATTTTCATTCATTATCACACGTTGTATCTCCGGTTAATGAAATGTATCGTTTGCTTCTTCTCCCATAAGATCATTTAGTATGTACACTGGAGGGAATCTTCTTCCTAAGCAGCGTTTTATGATGAAAACCTCGTCCGTGTAAGATTGTTCATACCCTTTTCTAAATTTACCATGTAGTTTTGATATTCTCACAGTGTTTCCCTCCTTAAATTTAAAAGTTGACATCTCAGGCAGATTCACCTCGTACAGCATTTTGAACACTAATTTCTGATTGTCTGTGTTTACGTCGTAGGGTGCCATTTGATAGATCTGTGGTATGATTTGTTATATATATATATATAGATATATATATATATATATATATATATATATATATATATATATATATATATATATATATATAATTAGGGGTGGGACTTTAACGCGTAAATAACGAATTAAAATTTTAACGGACGTGTCCAAATTCAGCAAATGGCTGAATTACCTCCTCAGTATGCAGTCAAGTTCTCCAGAGTCCTGCTAATGACTTCCATATTTGACTCAGGTGTGTTGAAGCAGAGACACATCTAAAACCTGCAGGACAGGGACTCTCGAGGCCTGGAGTTGAAGAGCCCTGGCTTAAACTATGGCTACATTCACACTGCAGCCTGAAGTGACCCAAATCTGATTTTTTCACTCTCATGCAACCTGTATCCGATCTTTTCATGCCAGTCTGAACAACACAGATCCAATTTTTTCAAATGCGACCCAGGCCACTTGGATATGTGGTCCTAAATCCGATATGTATCCGATCTTTTCAAATGCGACCTGTGTGTGTATGGCCAGGTCACATTTATCCGACCTACACGTCATTGGTACTCGACAAACGTCACTATTCTGCATCCCGTTACACGGATGTGGGAAGGAAAACGTGTGACTTCCGCAAACATTGAGCACACAGATCACATCCAAGTCGCATATATTTGGAAATGTGAATGACCACGCAAAAAAAATCGGATTTCACAAAAAAAAAAATCGGAATTGGGTCACTTCAGGCTGCACTGTGAACGTAGCCTATGTTCTAACTAAGCAACTCACTTGAAAGGAAGGGCAAACCTTTACTCAAAGTAGCTTTGTACATATCAGTCAAAACATCAAATTATAATGAAATGTGCTAATGTCTTGTGTATCCACCAGCGAGAACAGTGATAATGGAAGTGCATTCATTTACAGCTTGCTACACTGTATATTTATGCATTTTAAATCTGGTCAGGAGTTCTACAATTATAACAGAATCATCATGCTGAAGCTGTTGTATAACAGATTGGATTCGGCATCAGAGTTTTTTTCATGAGTAAAGCAGGGATCCTCAAATCCAGGCCTCGAGGTCTAGTGTCTTGCACCTTTTAGATGTGTGTCTGCTTCAACACACCTGAGTCAAATATAGAAGTCATTAGCAGGACTCTGGAGAACTTAGCTGTGTCCAAATTCAGGGGCCGCATCCTTCGAAGGACCTGTCCTACAAAGACTGGGTCCTTCGCAGCCCACGAAGACCGCAAAGGCTGGAAGTGAGCGGCTGTGAAATTGGACGGTCTAGCCTTCATATCTGCGTCACCTTCCCCCATCTCTGTAGCTCATGTCGCCTAGCAACCTTCGTAATTATTTTTTAATTCTGCCGTAATTATTTTTAATTCCGCAGTAATTATTTTTACTACGGCTGAATTATTTTTAATTCCGCCGTAATTATTTTTACTACGGCTGAATTAAAAATAATTACAGCAGAATTAAAAATAATTACGGCAGAATTAAATATAATTTAGCCGTATTAAAAATAATTGCGTCGGAATTAAAAATAATTACGGCGGAATTCCACATAACTAAAATTTACTTACAGGATAGTTACGGCCTAAGGGCGGGCCTTAAAAGAAAGCGTTACCCAATATTTTTATGGAAAACAGCACAGTTGTTAATTTCCGCACACTTTATATATGACATGAAGACCTAATGTTGCATAAAGTTATATTATGCACGGTGTAATGTTCTAAAAAGTGATGTTATAATGTTCTAAAATACATGTTCCTGTCACCATATATGTGTTTTTATTGTACATTTCTTCTAAATTTTTCTTTTACTGTTTATGGGCATGAAAGCAAATATGGTAACTTTGCTGACGTTGATTTTATACATGAAAATTAAACATTTTGAAAAATGTTATAAAAGTAATTAAGTCTTTTGTCCTCCAATAAGACTCTAAGGTTGAACTTTTGAATTTCCTTATAGAGGTTTAACAACTGCTAATAACTAAACATTTTGTATCCTGTTAGTCAGCTTATCTTTCTTTTGAAAGTTACTTTTTAACAGCCAACTTCCCTCATTCTGCTTTCTCTTTCTTTCTTTTCTTAATAATAACAGGCTTTACAGTAAAACACACCCTGAACAATCCGGACAGACATGGGTACGATAACATTTACACAGCTATGCCACAAAAAAACAAAAAGCCTTTTGTTGCTTGTTAACCGAGCTTGTAAGTCAAACATAAATGTGTCATCAACATCTTGATCTTAATGTCAACAGACAATAAAAAAAAAAAAATTTCATAAATAAAAGGGATATTTTCACACCATTTATCCATCGATCCATTCTCTGCTTTTATTGATTTATTAATTGTTTTATGTTTTTTTTGTACACAAGGATCTTTTATTAAGAAAAAAACAAAACAAAACAAAACTGCCCAAACGTTTCCTTGTTTTCATTCCAGCCACTTTTATCTCAAAATTTTCACTGTCTTTTGTCTCTTGAAAATTACTCATCTACAGTACTGAGATATAATCTTCTTTCCATGTATTGCTTGCTTACCAAAGATTGATAGAGAAACGTCACTGTACTGTGAACTTAGGTCAAAATTGCTATTGCTGAAAATGGACTCAGATTGATATATAAAGGTATTCCACAGCTAATGAAAGTCACAGGATTTTAAAATGAATATTTATTTACTTAATTCATTTATTTATCACACATTTCCCCATTACTTCCTGGAAAATTGTTGTTGCTTCAGTGTTTTGACGTGACCAAAAACCAAGATGTCACTGATTCATAACTAACCTTAACAACATTGGTGAAACCTCAGCCACACCCTGTGAGCTGCTTATAAAGATGGAGCAGCTGAACACCTGCTGCAGCCAGACGCCTGGTACAACAAGTAAGCTGTTTGTCTTATTCTCTTATTTGCCTTAATATTTGAGCATTTAAATTATACAGCACACTTTTGATAATCTTTTTTATCACAGCTTTTATAACTAAACACTGTTCAGATTGACTGTTTTAAGTCTGTAGATTAACTGCAGGACCAACAACATGATTCCAGTCTTCAACTTCCTCCTCTTCCTCTCAATGACAGCCGTTTCTCTGGTAAGTTTGACTCTTTCAACAAAATCATTATCATGTTAAACGCTGCCTGCTGTTCTGTGAAAGCCAAGCAATTCTCATAATGTCATTCTAACATGGTGGTACCAACGCATTTCCAGATAGTTTTTAATCTAACAGCATTGTGAGTTTTTAAGATGCAGTGATGAGCATTTTAAGCATTTTCAGACAATATATTTTACTTAATAAAATCTATCAATGTGATTAAAAGTAAGTAAAAATGTTTTAAATTTTTGTATTGCAGAGGGCTGCTGTCATTAAAGATCCAAATGGTGAGTTGAATGAGAAAAGATCTCATAGATGCTGAAGTAAAATCTTTTTTTTTTTTTTGTAATCTGAGAGATGACATGATCAAAGTTAAACTGTTCTGTCCTCTTGTTCCATCAGATGAGTCTTTGGGTGCCGTAGAAATTATTAAAAAAGTCAACACTGGCTCATGTAAGGGAACTTTTATATAATACAACTCTTGTGGCTGAAATATAAATACTAGATTATAATAAAAAATTCCAGAGCTGGACCAAGTGACTTGTTAACAACAACAGCTGATATAATAATCAAAGTTACAGTTGCTGTCCTCTTGTTCCCTCAGACAGGTCTATGGATCCCCCAGAAGCCATTGAAAAAGTCAACACTCACTCTTGTAAGTGAACTTTTACATAATACAACTCTTCTGGCTAAAATATAAATACTGAATGATAATAAAAAAATTCCAGAGATGAACCAACTGACTGGTTGACAGAAGATAAACTGCCAACAGTCAGAATGATGAATTAATCACTTTCTCATTTCTGGGCTCTGATAGTTAAATGTATTCTTTGTGCTTTCATCCATTAAATATTGTGAATATGTATCTAAAGAAATCAGATTAAGCTCTGCATAAACATCTGTGGTTCAATTTTTGTTTTTTAAAAACATTTTATGAAACATTCAAATATTTAAAAGAAAATTGGAATGTCAACTGATAAAGAAAACACTCACCACAAACTGGTTTTAATGTCAATCAAACCAGTAAAAATCTCATTTACATTCTGGGTTTGAATATTCATCCACTCTCTGTTTGTTGTGTTGCAGCAAAAAACCTGGTTCATGGTGACATTGTTCCTGCTACAACCAGGAATGCCGATCCATGCACAGCCATTGGCTGCAAGTGGCCTAAAACTGGACCCTACGTCTACATACCTGTCTCCATATCCTCTGTATACTGTAAGCAGTGCAAACTTTACCCTTTAAACTGTGACTTTAGTGCTTTCCCTCTTGGGAACACCTAATAGAGTTGTTTTCAAATGTTGTCTTTATGAGAGAACCGAGTTTAAAAAAATCTGACTGGAAACATGAGTTCAGGCTGAAAGATGAAATATTAACTTTTTTTAGAAAGAAAAAAAAAAAGTTGAATAAACCATTTGTTATTTGTTATTTCTTTATTTGTTTAAGAAGGACAACACATATTGACAAACATCTGTAACAATGTAAAATATGCCAGATTATAGCCTTAAGGCTAATTTCCATCCGTAGTCCTCCTAACAAACTAATATCACCTCATTTAAAAAATTACATCACTACATCATCATCATTAAAAAGGACATATTTCAACATCATTACATACCAAAAAACAAAGCAAACAAAATTTCATCCACATTTCATCATAGGTAAATAAATAAATATAAATATTTCATTTCCCTAATTTCAATCAATAAAATGATTTAAAAAAAAAAAAAAAAAAAATCATCATCATTACATCATCATCATTAAAAAGGACATATTTCAACATCATTACATACCAAAAACAGAACAAAACAAAATTTCATCCACATTTCATCATAGATGAATAAATATTTCATTGCCCTAATTTTAGTCAATAAAATGCTTACAGATTTGATTTTCAAACAACCAATTCCGCAGACTTTTTTTAAATGAAGGAAATTTGACCATATTACGTATATTGACTGGTATTACATTCCACGTTTTGGTTGCTCGATACGAGAAAGATAATTGCCCAAACACCGTTTTCCTAAAAGGAACCACACAATCACCTCTAGATCCTGCTCTTGTATTCCTTATGTTCTTCTTTATATAATCATTTAAGGGAGGTGGTGCCATACCATTTAAAATTTTATAAACCAGGATAACATCTACATATTTAACTTGATTTTCCCAATTTAAAAGATGATATTTTTCCAGTATTTTACAATGATGATACAGGTTGGGTTTGTTGTCTAATACTTTAAGTGCCTTTTTATACAGAACTTCTATTTTTTTCATTATCGTTCTGTTTGTCAATGTCCAGCTAGTCATGCAGTACTGAAAATGAGACATAATCATAGAGTTAAAATATAATTTAGCGGAATTATCTGTCAAATTACTTCTAATCTGCCTAAAATTTGAAATATTATATTTTAATTTATTAACAATTTTCTTTATATGCTGTCTAAAAGTTAATTGTGAGTCCAGGGTGACTCCCAGATATTTAAATTCAGAAACAGCTTTCAGTTTGGTACCAGATACTAACACATCTTGATATATGTCTTTACTAGGTGTTTTTGAGTAGAACATACAGACAGACTTTGAAACATTTAAATGTAACTGCGACTCTTGTAACCAACATGAGACTTTCACTAGAGCAGCTGATAAGAGTGATGCAGCTTCTTGGTTGCTTTTTACATGAACAAAGAAAACTGCATCATCTGCATACAACTGACACACTACATTAGGTGGACAAATTAGTGGTAAGTCATTGATAAACAAACTAAACAATAATGGGCCCAAGATTGAGCCTTGGGGCACACCAGAATTGTTTTCCACAATGGTAGATTTAGTATTTTGTATGCGCACATATTGCCGTCGTTGTGATAAATAAGATTTTAACCAATCTAAGGTGTTTTGTGACATATTAAAAGATGTCAATTTATATAATAAGATTTTCTGATTTATAGTATCAAAAGCCTTTGTTAGGTCAATGAACACTGCACCAACAACTCCCCCGGAATCCATTTTACCATCCCGAAATAGACATAAACTTTAGGTTTTTAGAAGTTACTTGAACAAACTGATGAGAATAGAAAAGTAATAGCATCATGATTTTTAGAATCTGCCACCACAGACAAACTGAGAGACCTGTGACAACTAAACCTTCCTAGTCAGCATGAGTCTTGTTTAGTTTAAGCTTCAACAACAAAGTTTTATTACAGAGAAATAAAACCTTAAATATTTATTAAAAAAATATAGTGTAAAAATACTGCCCTGATAAACTATGTCCCCTGGGAAATTTGAATTTAAAAGTCACTGTTAAATATTATTCTTTTAATCAAGTTTTAGGTTTTGGGCATGTCCCATGATGGAAACAGAGATGGATTGGCATTTTTATACTCTCACAGGACTTGACACTACAAAGCACATTCAGACATCCATGCAGCACTTTGTTACCTTTGACCTTTAAGCACTTGATCTCTCTCATATCAACACTACAGCTAGTTTAGACTCTCCAGTTAACCTTTTTGCTGATCCTGTCAGTCTGATTGGACTGCAGAAATCATTTATTAGTAATGCTGTCTATGTTGCTGAGATGAAACAGCTGATAGGTCTGTGCAGCACTCTTTTTGTAATGTTGGGTATCTCAAGAAACATGAGTAAGAGATTCAGATTTTAACTTTATTTTACACATAAATGTCACAACCTGGCTGGTAAGGCCATGGCAAAAAGGGTGAACACACCATTTTCCAGTTTAAAATGATTTATCAAACAAACTTAAGCAACTGAAATAGAGAGAGGTGAGGTATGGAAAGCAGTAGGCTCAATGGTGTAGGGTGTGCATGTGTGTTGAAATGTTTGTAAGTGTTCCAAATGCAGCATTTAACAAAACCTAAAGGAAAACAAATGTGACACAGGGCATGTTAGAAAACGGACTGATGCACAGCAGCCAGAGAGAAGTACCTGCCTCAAATTTATAGTCTGGGAACACAGGGCCCATTTTGGAATTGACAATTTACGGTCTACCCACCAAAGACCTGAAACACCTGAAGATTGGAAATAGGGGCGGGGTCGTCACATAAAGTATAACTAAAAATAACAGTGATAGATTTGCAAATTTCACAACCCTGGAATAACATGACCAATACTGAGGTCTGTGTTTACCAGCTGAGATAAGAAGCAAGTTTCAACAACTTGAAATGTTACTGTGGTTGAAAGAAGCTCCTCAGCAGACTCATATTTGTTCCTGCAGCCACCCAAGAGCGCAACATCATCATCAATGCCCTGGTGACCTTCCATGGGCCCACCTGTATTCGCTTCATCTGGAGGACAAACCAAGTCAATTCCATCAACTTCTTCTCTGGAGATGGGTGAGAATACACTCATTGTTCTGATACTGTATGACAGGACACGACTGACACACCCTCACACTCGAAACTCTTTAGGAATCCGAATCTAAAAATATTTTGTTGCACATATTCTATATGTATATTCAAAACAGGTTCTTCATGAACCATTCTGCATTCACATTCTACAATAAAATGTCCAGTGTTATTATATGCCACAGTACGTTAATGAAATTAATATTGTTGCATCAGTGGATAAATTGCATTTTAATTAACTTGTCATATTTCACATATTGTTTTGTCCACTGGTTTCAGAACTGGATCTACTCGATCCACTTGATTTTATTATTTTTTTGTTAAATGACGTTACTGTGTATCAGGTGTTATTCATACGTGGGCCGTCAGAGCCAAGAACAGCTAATCTCCCTACAAAGAAATGGTTGCTTGTACCAGGCGACAGTGCAGCACGAGGTTCTTCATGCTCTGGGCTTCCACCACGAGCAGGTCCGCTCTGACAGAGACCAGTATGTGAGGATCCTCACCCAGAACATCTTGCCAGGTCAGCTCAGCTACACAAAGCTTTGGTAACACTTTACATTAAGACACACAAAAGCTCAGTTATCCAGGAACAAGAGAGAAATAAATCAGAAACAACCTGATGGCTAACAAGTCATGCATCATTACTTCCTTAATAACTTCTCATAATACCAGCATCTGTGAAATACTGTACATTAGTCAATAATTAGATAATTATATAATTTTACACCAAACAAGTTACTTCAAACTATCTATGACTGTTTTGCTCCAAGTCACAAAATATCATTCTAAGTTGTTGCTCAGTTGTTTGGGTTTTTTCACTATTATTTGCTGCTTATGTGTCCAATCAAAAAACACAAAACAAGAGCAGATCTGATATGACAGGATATATGGTACATTGATTTAACAGAATGTTTAATTTCATGATGTTTTCTGCCACATGAGAGGAATAACTTAAAATGTAATAATGAGAGTTTGACTCTGGATCTGTGTGGAAACATCATGCAGTTGATTTTCTCTCACTTGTCACATTAGAATTAAATTCTACCTCCTACATAACAGTAGATTTCTCATTTGTGTTGATGGTAATCTTAGTTAACAGGAAAATGAGCCTTCAACTGTTCAGTGTTATTCCAGTATTGGCTGGATCATCCGGTGGTTTTGTTTTTACTTTCCTTTCTCACTCGTTTCAAGGTCCAGGATGGGGTACACTCCTTTTTTACAGCAATGTAATTTTACAACTAATACTCAATCTGTGTAATCCCAGGCTCAGCAGATAAAACACTTCAGTCCAAGTCAACATTGCAATCAATGATTATAGCAGTAGAGATTAGCTAGCATCTTGATGTATATAGTTCACACAGTTTCTGTGTCTTGATGTCTTGTATGTAGAAATTAATTTATGTTAAATTCATATTAAATGTTATTGCATCCGATTTCCTTTTGAGCAAATAATTGTTAAAAAAAGATAAAGAAATACTGAGTAACTCCTCAGAAGGATGCTTCAGTTTATTTGATGGGAAACAAGAACAGTAATCTTAAAGTAACCAGGCAACACTAAGTAACTACTAAGGATGATGATTTGCTGGTTGGCAGATTACAAAAAGAGTAACAAATGTTGAAATTATCAATTATATACTATTAGGTGTTATTTTGTGTATATAAATCTTCATGATATACAAGCATTTATCCACGTACACATACATGTAAAAACAACTGCAGTGTATTCATGACACTTATTCTATTTTTAACCTTTCCCCTTATTTTCTCTCACAGAATGTAAATCTTGCTTAAAATACACAAATAAATAATACCCAGACAATGACCAAATTGCCATTTTCATACAATCCTAAATTGAACATCAGAGCAGCCACAATATTAAAACATTTAAAAGTTTTTAAATATTTTGTCTGTTGGAAATTTGTGTACAGGACAAGAACACAACTTTGTGAAAGTGTAGACCAATAATCTGAAGACTCGCTATGACTTCAACTCTGTCATGCACTATCCCAGGTGAGTTTCAGTGTGAGAACAGATAAGTGAGATTGGCACATTAACCTGACCTGTAAGTCATTATATTACCTTACAAGTCTTACATTTTCTACTAGAAAATGTGACCATGCAGTACTTAAAAAAGAATATTTCCTATTCTTGATATAAGCATGAATGTGGCACAGGTAAAGTATCTGCTGTTGTTGGTTCTTTTAGAACTGCTTTCTCCCGTAATGGGCAGCCAACCATTGTTGCCAAGTCCAATCCTAATCTGGATTTCGGACGTGCTACTCAGATGAGTGCCAACGACATTGCCCGTATAAACAGGCTTTATGGATGCTGTGAGTAAAAACAAAAACTATATTATCGTTTTGTAAGAAGCAAATGTTTCGCAGTACTCACTGCATTTGATGCTTTTCTTCCAAACCAGAACTCTGGCAAGAAACTTCAACTCTGCACCCAGATACTTCAACTCTCAATACATAAAGATTACGGCAAAGGTTCACATTCACTATGCAGCAAAATATGAAAGAAACAGAAAACCTGCTGCAAATATTGGCATTTGTCACATATAGAGAAATTAGTTTCTGGGTCTTTGTTTCAGAGAGGCTAGACTGCAGGGCCATATGCTAGAGGGTGATGGTTTTACATCTCTTTCTGTTAATGTTTCTCATCTTTCTTTAATCAACTATAACTAACTGACTTCTTTATCTATGTAATTGGATGATAATTAAGTTTTGAATTGTAAATGTTGATAGACAGAGCACCAACCCCCGCCAACACCACCCTCTTCCATTTGTGATTGCTGTTTTACTCTGTGCATGACCAGCAGTTTCTTCTGTATTAAGAAAATATGTGCAGATAAAGACAACTTTCAGTGATAGAATAAGAATTTGGATTCTTTTTCTGAAGTAAAATTTGCAGTATAGGGTAGCAAACAGTCCTGCGGCATATTAACACTTCAGAGATTAATCTGTTGAAATCAAGTAGAACTAAGTCAAACTAAGGAATAAGATAAATTGGTATTGTGGGGGGGGGGGGGGGGGGGGGGAGCATGTCTAACAGCATGTCTTTGTTTTTTTCTGGTTTCTGAATTTTCAGGACTTCTTTATTTTCTTTTGTTGTGTTTCTATTTCTGTAATGAAGTTGCATCAAATAAACATTTACAGCAAAAGGGGGCAGTGTTGTTCCATTATTTTACAGCAATGCTATGGTACAGAGTATCAGTGTGTTTCTTAGAGGTCTACAGTATTTGGTATGGAGCTCCATGTTTGTTAAAGCTTTATCACTGTAATTGTCCTGGATTTAAAATCCTGATTAAGTAAAATTATATAAGTATTATCAAGAACAAGTAATTTTTAAAATTATTACTTGTGCATCAAGGTTTACGCAGCATTTTAATATTGTAGCTGGTCAAAGTCAAACAGGTTTTTATTGGTGGGTCCCAAAGTCCCACATGAATTTGAAAATTTAGGTCGTTTTCAGAATGATCTGATAACAAGATATATTTCTTGGTCAGGTTTACACACCTTTTTCTTTAATACCTGCTGAAATCTATGAAAAACCTTTTTCATTGGTCAACTATAGTTGACTAATGAAATAATGAGCCCAAACAACAGTTTGTTTGGGTTCATTATCCATATAAACCACAGAGTAGAGCATGTCTCTCAAGGCCTCTTCAGACCCCAGACCTGAACATTACTGAAGCAGTGTGGGATCATCTTGACAGAGAGAATCTAAAAGACAGCCAACATCCAAAGAAAAGCTTTGAATGTCCTTCAAGAAGCCTAGAGAACTATTCCTGAAGACTACTTAAAGAAACGACTGGAAAGCTGCCTAAGAGAGTTCAGCCGGTGTTGAAGAATAAATGTGGTCATACCAAATATTGACTTTCCATCTCTGCTTTAATCTTGCAGCCATGCAAATGAAAATGTATTAGAATTACCTGATGAATGTGGGTGGGGTGTGCAACTCTGATCAACTGTTTGGGCGCCATTTTGCGGGGGCAGGTATAAGAGCTGTGTCCAAATTCAGGGGCCGCATCCTTCGAAGGCCGCATTTGTAGGCCGATTACGTCACAGCGAGGTGACGAAGGCTGTCCAAATTCGAAGGCTCCTCCAAATGCGGTCGAGGAATGCATCCTTCTTTTCTCGAATTTGAAGGATGGGTCGGTGTATCCTTTGTGGCCTGCCATATCCCATGATTCATTGCGCATCAAAACTCAAACAAAAGTGGCGGAAGATAGCGGCCAAAAAGTTTGAAAAATAACTGTTTCTGTGACATAAAATAAACTTTTAAGATGTTTTCAGGAGAATGTAAATGTGTATACTGCAAATATCAGTTCGTTTTATCAAGAGATCGCTTATTTACAAAAAGTGCTCCGCTTTTTTTGGAGCTGTCCGTTGCTGCTGCTCTACCAGCAGCTCGCCTCGCTAGCTGTCAGCTGACCGGTCTATCGAGGTTCGTTTAGCCGGAGAGAACGCCCAACTGCCGTCACATCATTTTTAAATCTTTCGCCGCTGAGTGGAAGTTAAGCAGTTATAATTCACTCAGATGATCTCTAACGGCTGGTGTTTGGTTTATTTCAGTGTTTCATTTGTTCCTCAGCAAATCGGTTTGCCTGAAATTAAAGTTAAGCATCATAACTGGATAGTTTTATTCAACATTAATGTCTCACTTAATATAGTTGGAAATTAATCATTAGCTCAGCTGTATTCCTTGATGTTGAAATGTGCTATGCTTGTTTTAACAGCTTATTTTGAATTAAAGATTTAAAATCAAACCACAAAAATAAACAAAAGTTCATTCTCCATTTAACCAGCTGCTTTTCCACAGCTGTGCTTCGCACTGTCACGGCTGCTAGGCAACATGAGCTATGCCGAGGTGGGGGCAGGTGACGCTGATATGAAGGGTAGACCGTCTAATTTCAAAGCCGCTCACTTCCGGCCTTTGCGGTCTTCGTGGGCCGCGAAGGACCCGGTCTATGGAGGACGGGTCCTTCGAAGGATGCGGCCCCTGAATTTGGACACAGCAAAGGTCTTTGGAAATGTGCCACAGGACTGAGCACAGCACTAGCAAACATCATGGTGCCAGGACATTAGAAGACTACCAATAAAATGGTGTCTAGACCAGGGGTGAAAGTAAGCCGGTACGGTCCGGTACTGTGTACTAGGGTTTAATCCCGGGAGCCGGGATTCCCGGGAAATGCGATCAGAACCATTTCCCGTTTCCCGGGAAACGTTAGACGGGAAACCGGGAAAAAAGTCGCGCGCGTCGATTTGACTTTCAGAAAGAAAAGGAAGCTTCAGAATGTTAAATTTAAGGAAATATTGAGAGAAGGGTTCGTTTAATGCGAAAAGCATTATTCTTCATTTCAGGCACGTTCAGCCTCCGTTTAAGGCTGGCTTCAGCCTTCATCTCAAGCGTTTTAATAGAAGTATTACACAGTTGTACTTTTTTCCTCTTTAATTTGTTGAAATCGTAGGCAATGTGTTTACCCTAAGGTATTTTGTATTATATAATTTTATATTATTATATATTGTTATATTGCATTATATAGCCTATAAAATATGCCTGCCCTGAACAATAAAGAAATATCTGTTTAACTTCGAGTGTTTCTTTTCCTCGTTTGCAGCCGCTTACTAACAATCATGAATTAGGATACGGGCCTAATGTGTGAAGAAAGTATCATGAAATAGATTACTTTAACATATTTCGCTTTTAAAATGGAGTTGAGTAAAATGTATATTTTTTAGGCTATAAGGATTGGCGGCCAGTTTTTCAAAAGACGATTCACAGCGAACCTACTTTAACCCTCAGACACGGTGTTATAAATTTGCTGTTGCCAGAATGGCAATGACCAAGTCGTAGTGCATTACTCAAGGCCCTGTGTTATGCCATATTATAGTGAAGTACGGTAGTTAACTTTTCAATGACTATTACAGCGTTCCGCTGGTGGAGATATAGTGCAACAGATGTCGCCAAGACAGCGTGGCTGAGCCTTTATCAGTGCTGTGTGGAGATGAACCGTATTGTTTTGCACCAGCAGTTGTAAAATAGCTTTGTATAATTCCATGTACAATGCAGGAATATTCGAATTATATTTGTTAAGAGAGTGTTGAGGAACGATACAACACCACAGAGCTCGAGCACTCGAATGTCGAGATGTAGGTTTTATTGCGTTAATCAAGCCAACGTTGCCCCCTACTGGGCATAACAGGACATAGCTGGAAAGCTACCTCTACAATATCAGAATAGGTTAAGGCCGACACAGGCTACAGAAGGCCTAATTAAAATTAAAAAAAAAAAAACTTTTTCCCGGGATTCCCGGGAAATGGCTCGTCATTTCCCGGGATTTGATTCATGTCATTTTCGGGAAAAATATTAAACCCTACTGTGTACCACTAAAAGATTCTGCACCGGTATGCAGTACCGGCAAGAGTTCGTGCGGCTGTCTGCTGTAAAGCTGTCATTCAGAACCGGTCACGGCTTCACTTTGGGTCCGAATAGATCCGCTAGCAATAAGCAGTCTAAAACACGACTTAATCAGTTAATAAATTTATTTATTTTTTCTCATTTCAAATTGTTTCTGAACTGCTTGTGCTGTGCTGGAGCCTCTGTTCTCTAGCTTCTCTCCCCTCACAGATCGAGGCTTCGTCTACGGACAGCCACGTCCCATAAGATGGATGTAGTGCATTGTACATGACAGGCTAGACCCTCCTATTTTGACTGATGCTTCATTGAGCCAATCATGTAACTTGCTGCACCAAACTCAACAGAAAAGCTACGTGATGCCCCCTGGTTATTATTGGCTCTGGAAAACCCATTGCTTAATGTGATTGGCCAAATGAGGTGTCAATCAAAAAGGGAGGGTCTAGCCTTCCATATAAAATGCACTACACACAGGGGTTTTCCAGAGCCAACAATAACCAGAGAGCGTAGTTTTTTCAGGTGATTTTGGTTCGGCTAGTTAACAGGTTAAAACGTTCACGCTATGTCTGCTTTTTACAAACTCTCTCAATTAAAAACAAAGAGAAATTAACTAATTGTGTTTCATGTTATTCTGCACAATTTCAACAACACAGCACAGTTCAAAAACACTGCTTATGACCAGAGATTTCGTTTACACTACACGAGAGAGCATTTACCTCCAAAACACAGTGGTTACCAAAGGGATTGGGGTTTGAGAAAGTTCGGTAGTTATATTTACTTTTCAGAAGTTCTGTATTGGTGGAGAGAGCCAGAATGCATGGAGGTGGTCATCAATTGTGTTAAGTGTACAGCGTGAGCAACCATCTCAGTTCCTTAACAACAAAAATATTTTTCACATTGATTTTTTAAGTGATTTTACTTTCTGCCTTATTTTTATATATATATATATATATATATATATATATATATATATATATATATATATATATATATATATATATACACACTACTCACAAAAAGTTAGGGATATTTGGCTTTTGGGTGAAATTTCAGGACGAGCCTAAAATGCATTCAAACCTTTACAGGTGAACTTAATGTGACCTTCTCTTAATTTTGAATGCACATGCCCAACTGTTAAATGTTTCAGAACTTTTTGCATAAGTTGCTGTTTTCTAACGAGCAGCTTAACAGCAAAATTCACGTGTTTGATCCTCGAATTGACCAATAAATGCCCTGGTTCAGTTAGAGCTGGTGTTTAAACAGTCATCCTCATCATGAACCAGGACATTTATTGGTCAATTCGTTTAGTTGACCAATGAAAAAGGTTTTTCATAGATTTCAGCAGGTATTAAAGAAAAAGGTGATAAACCTGACCAAGAAATATATCTTGTTATCAGATCAGATCATTCTGAAAATGACCTAAATTTTCAAATTCATGTGGGACTTTGGGACCCACCAATAAAAACCTGTTTGACTTTGACCAGCTACAATATTAAAATGCTGCGTAAACCTTGATGCACAAGTAATAATTTTAAAAATTACTTGTTCTTGATAATACTTATATAATTTTACTTAATCAGGATTTTAAATCCAGGACAATTACAGTGATAAAGCTTTAACAAACATGGAGCTCCATACCAAATACTGTAGACCTCTAAGAAACACACTGATACTCTGTACCATAGCATTGCTGTAAAATAATGGAACAACACTGCCCCCTTTTGCTGTAAATGTTTATTTGATGCAACTTCATTACAGAAATAGAAACACAACAAAAGAAAATAAAGAAGTCCTGAAAATTCAGAAACCAGAAAAAAACAAAGACATGCTGTTAGACATGCTTCCCCCCCCCCCCCCCCCCCACAATACCAATTTATCTTATTCCTTAGTTTGACTTAGTTCTACTTGATTTCAACAGATTAATCTCTGAAGTGTTAATATGCCTCAGGACTGTTTGCTACCCTATACTGCAAATTTTACTTCAGAAAAAAAGATTCAAATTCTTATTCTGTCACTGAAAGTTGTCTTTATCTGCACATATTTTCTTAATACAGAAGAAACTGCTGGTCATGCACAGAGTAAAACAGCAATCACAAATGGAAGAGGGTGGTGTTGGCGGGGGTTGGTGCTCTGTCTATCAACATTTACAATTCAAAACTTAATTATCATCCAATTACATAGATAAAGAAGTCAGTTAGTTATAGTTGATTAAAGAAAGATGAGAAACATCAACAGAAAGAGATGTAAAACCATCACCCCCTAGCATATGGCCCTGCAGTCTAGCCTCTCTGAAACAAAGACCCAGAAACTAATTTCTCTATATGTGACAAATGCCAATATTTGCAGCGGGTTTTCTGTTTCTTTCATATTTTGCTGCATAGTGAATGTGAACCTTTGCCGTAATCTTTATGTATTGAGAGTTGAAGTATCTGGGTGCAGAGTTGAAGTTTCTTGCCAGAGTTCTGGTTTGGAAGAAAAGCATCAAATGCAGTGAGTACTGTGAAACATTTGCTTCTTACAAAACGATAATATAGTTTTTGTTTTTACTCACAGCATCCATAAAGCCTGTTTATACGGGCAATGTCGTTGGCACTCATCTGAGTAGCACGTCCGAAATCCAGATTAGGATTGGACTTGGCAACAATGGTTGGCTGCCCATTATGGGAGAAAGCAGTTCTAAAAGAACCAACAACAGCAGATACTTTACCTGTGCCACATTCATGCTTATATCAAGAATAGGAAATATTCTTTTTTAAGTACTGCATGGTCACATTTTCTAGTAGAAAATGTAAGACTTGTAAGGTAATATAATGACTTACAGGTCAGGTTAATGTGCCAATCTCACTTATCTGTTCTCACACTGAAACTCACCTGGGATAGTGCATGACAGAGTTGAAGTCATAGGGAGTCTTCAGATTGTTGGTCTACACTTTCACAAAGTTGTGTTCTTTCCCTGTACACAAATTTCCAACAGACAAAATATTTAAAAACTTTTAAATGTTTTAATATTGTAGCTGCTCTGATGTTCAAGTTAGGATTGTATGAAAATGGCAATTTGGTCATTGTCTGGGTATTATTTATTTGTGTATTTTAAGCAAGATTTACATTCTGTGAGAGAAAATAAGGGGAAAGGTTAAAAATAGAATAAGTGTCATGAATACACTGCAGTTGTTTTTACATGTATGTGTACGTGGATAAATGCTTGTATATCATGAAGATTTATATACACAAAATAACACCTAATAGTATATAATTGATAATTTCAACATTTGTTACTCTTTTTGTAATCTGCCAACCAGCAAATCATCATCCTTAGTAGTTACTTAGTGTTGCCTGGTTACTTTAAGATTACTGTTCTTGTTTCCCATCAAATAAACTGAAGCATCCTTCTGAGGAGTTACTCAGTATTTCTTCATCTTTTTTTAACAATTATTTGCTCAAAAGGAAATCGGATGCAATAACATTTAATATGAATTTAACATAAATTAATTTCTACATACAAGACATCAAGACACAGAAACTGTGTGAACTATATACATCAAGATGCTAGCTAATCTCTACTGCTATAATCATTGATTGCAATGTTGACTTGGACTGAAGTGTTTTATCTGCTGAGCCTGGGATTACACAGATTGAGTATTAGTTGTAAAATTACATTGCTGTAAAAAAGGAGTGTACCCCATCCTGGACCTTGAAACGAGTGAGAAAGGAAAGTAAAAACACAAAACCACCGGATGATGCAGCCAATACTGGAATAACACTGAACAGTTGAAGGCTCATTTTCCTGTTAACTAAGATTACCATCAACACAAATGAGAAATCTACTGTTATGTAGGAGGTAGAATTGAATTCTAATGTGACAAGTGAGAGAAAATCAACTGCATGATGTTTCCACACAGATCCAGAGTCAAACTCTCATTATTACATTTTAAGTTATTCCTCTCATGTGGCAGAAAACATCATGAAATTAAACATTCTGTTAAATCAATGTACCATATATCCTGTCATATCAGATCTGCTCTTGTTTTGTTTTTTTTGATTGGACACATAAGCAGCAAATAATAGTGAAAAAACCCAAACAACTGAGCAACAACTTAGAATGATATTTTGTGACTTGGAGAAAAACAGTCATAGATAGTTTGAAGTAACTTGTTTGGTGTAAAATTATATAATTATCTAATTATTGACTAATGTACAGTATTTCACAGATGCTGGTATTATGAAAAGTTTTTAAGAGAGTAATGATGCATGACTTGTTAGCCATCAGGTTGTTTCTGATTTATTTCTCTCTTGTTCCTGGATAACTGAGCGTTTGTGTGTCTTAATGTAAAGTGTTACCAAAGCTTTGTGTAGTTGAGCTGACCTGGCAAGATGTTCTGGGTGAGGATCCTCACATACTGGTCTCTGTCAGAGCGGACCTGCTCGTGGTGGAAGCCCAGAGCATGAAGAACCTCGTGCTGCACTGTCGCCTGGTACAAGCAACCATTTCTTTGTAGGGAGATTAGCTGCGCTTGGCTCTGACGGCCCACGTATGAATAACACCTGATACACAGTAACATCATTTAACAAAAAAATAATAAAATCAAGTGGATCGAGCAGATCCAGTTCTGAAACCAGTGGACAAAACAGTATGTGAAATATGACAAGTTAATTAAAATGCAATTTATCCACTGATGCAACAATATTAATTTCATTAACGTGCTGTGGCATATAATAACACTGGACATTTTATTGTAGAATGTGAATGCAGAATGGTTCATGAAGAACCTGTTTTGAATATACATATAGAATATGTGCAACAAAATATTTTTAGATTCGGATTCCTAAAGAGTTTCGAGTGTGAGGGTGTGTCAGTCGTGTCCTGTCATACAGTATCAGAACAGTGAATGTATTCTCACCCATCTCCAGAGAAGAAGTTGATGGAATTGACTTGGTTTGTCCTCCAGATGAAGCGAATACAGGTGGGCCCATGGAAGGTCACCAGGGCATTGATGATGATGTTGCGCTCTTGGGTGGCTGCAGGAACAAATATGAGTCTGCTGAGGAGCTTCTTTCAACCACAGTAACATTTCAAGTTGTTCAAACTTGCTTCTTATCTCAGCTGGTAAACACAGACCTCAGTATTGGTCATGTTATTCCAGGGTTGTGAAATTTGCAAATCTATCACTGTTATTTTTAGTTATACTTTATGTGACGACCCCTGCCCCTATTTCCAATCTTCAGGTGTTTCAGGTCTTTGGTGGGTAGACCATAAATTGTCAATCCCAAAATGGGCCGTGTGTTCCCAGACTATAAATTTGAGGCAGGTACTTCTTTCTGGCTGCTGTGCATCAGTCCGTTTTCTAACATGCCCTGTGTCACATTTGTTTTCCTTTAGGTTTTGTTAAATGCTGCATTTGGAACACTTACAGTACAAACATTTCAACACACATGCACACCTTACACCACTGAGCCTACTGCTTTCCATACCTCACCTCTCTCTATTTCAGTTGCTTAAGTTTGTTTGATAAATCATTTTAAATTGGAAAATGGTGTGTTCACCCTTTTTGCCATGGCCTTACCAGCCAGGTTGTGACATTTATGTGTAAAATAAAGTTAAAATCTGAATCTCTTACTCATGTTTCTTGAGATACCCAACATTACAAAAAGAGTGCTGCACAGACCTATCAGCTGTTTCATCTCAGCAACATAGACAGCATTACTAATAAATGATGATTTCTGCAGTCCAATCAGACTGACAGGATCAGCAAAAAGGTTAACTGGGGAGTCTAAACTAGCTGTGGTGTTGATATGAGAGAGATCAAGTGCTTAAAGGTCAAAGGTAACAAAGTGCTGCATGGATGTCTGAATGCGCTTTGTAGTGTCAAGTCCTGTGAGAGTATAAAAATGCCAATCCATCTCTGTTTCCATCATGGAACATGCCCAAAACCTAAAACTTGATTAAAAGAATAATGTTTAACAGTGACTTTTAAATTCAAATTTCCCAGGGGACATAGTTTATCAGGGCAGTATTTTTACACTATATTTTTTTAATAAATATTTAAGGTTTTATTTCTCTGTAATAAAACGTTGTTGTTGAAGCTTAAACTAAACAAGGCTCATTCTGACTAGGAAGGTTTAGTTGTCACAGGTCTCTCAGTTTGTCTGTGGTGGCAGATTCTAAAAATCATGATGCTATTACTTTTCTATTCTCATCAGTTTGTTCAAGTAACTTCTAGAAACAATCTAAATTTTATGTCTATTTTGGGATGATTTATTTAACTTTTTTTTTTTTTTGTAAAAAAAGTTAATATTTCATCTTTCAGCCTGAACTCATGTTTCCAGTCAGATGTTTTTAAACTCGGTTCTCTCATAAAGACGACATTTGACAACAACTCTATTAGGTGTTCCCAAGAGGGAAAGCATTAAAGTCACAGTTTAAAGGGTAAAGTTTGCACTGCTTACAGTATACAGGGGATATGGAGACAGGTATGTAGACATAGGGTCCAGTTTTAGGCCACTTGCAGCCAATGGCTGTGCACGGATCGGCATTCCTGGTTGTAGCAGGAACAATGTCACCATGAACCAGGTTTTTTGCTGCAACACAACAAACAGAGAGTGGATGAATATTCAAACCCAGAATGTAAATGAGATTTTTACTGGTTTGATTGACATTAAAACCAGTTTGTGATGAGTGTTTTCTTTATCAGTTGACATTCCAGTTTTCTTGTAAATATTTGAATGTTTCATAAAATGTTTTTAAAAAACAAAAATTGAACCACAGATGTTTATGCAGAGCTTAATCTGATTTCTTTAGATACATATTCACAATATTTAATGGATGAAAGCACAAAGAATACATTTAACTATCAGAGCCCAGAAATGAGAAAGTGATTAATTCATCATTCTGACTGTTGGCAGTTTATCTTCTGTCAACCAGTCAATTGGTTCATCTCTGGAATTTTTTTTATTATCATTCAGTATTTATATTTTAGCCAGAAGAGTTGTATTATGTAAAAGTTCACTTACAAGAGTGAGCGTTGACTTTTTCAATGGCTTCTGGGGGATCCATAGACCTGTCTGAGGGAACAAGAGGACAGCAACTGTAACTTTGGTTATCATGTCAGCTGTTGTTGTTAACAAGTCACTTGGTTCAACTCTGGAATTTTTCATTATAATCTAGTATTTATATTTCAGCCACAAGAGTTGTATTATAAAAAAGTTCCCTTACATGAGCCAGTGTTGACTTTTTTAATAATTTCTACGGCACCCAAAGACTCATCTGATGGAACAAGAGGACAGGAACAGTTTAACTTTGATCATGTCATCTCTCAGATTACAAAAAAAAAAAAAAGATTTCACTTCAGCATCTGGGAAATCTTTTCTCATTCAACTCACCATTTGGATCTTTAATGACAGCAGCCCTCTGCAATACAAAAATTGAAAACATTTTTACCTACTTTTAATCACATTGGAAATCACATTGATAGATTTTATTAAGTAAAATATATTGTCTGAAAATGCTTAAAATGCTCATCACTGCATCTTAAAAGCTCACAATGCTGTTAGATTAAAAACTATCTGGAAATGCGTTGGTACCACCATGTTAGAATGACATTATGAGAATTGCTTGTCAATCACAGAACAGCAGGCAGCGTTTAACATGATAATGATTTTGTTGAAAGAGTCAAACTTACCAGAGAAACGGCTGTCATTGAGAGGAAGAGGAGGAAGTTGAAGACTGGAATCATGTTGTTGGTCCTGCAGTTAATCTACAGACTTAAAACAGTCAATCTGAACAGTGTTTAGTTATAAAAGCTGTGATAAAAAAGATTATCAAAAGTGTGCTGTATAATTTAAATGCTTAAATATTAAGGCAAATAAGAGAATAAGACAAACAGCTTAGCTGTTGTACCAGGCGTCTGGCTGCAGCAGGTGTTCAGCTGCTCCATCTTTATAAGCAGCTCACAGGGTGTGGCTGAGGTTTCACCAATGTTGTTAAGGTTTGTTATGAATCAGTGACATCTTGGTTATTGGTCATGTCAAAACACTGAAGCAACAATAATTTTCCAGGAAGTAATGGGGAAATGTGTGATAAATAAATGAATTAAGTAAATAAATATTCATTTTAAAATCCTGTGACTTTCATTAGCTGTGGAATACCTTTATATATCAGTCTGAGTCCATTTTTCACAATAGCAATTTTGACCTAAGTTCAGTACAGTGACGTTTCTCTATCAACCTTTGGTAAGCAAGCAATACATGAAAAGAAGATTATATCTCAGTACTGTAGATGAGTAATTTTCAAGAGACAAAAGACAGTGAAAATTTTCAGACAAAAGCAGCTGGAATGAAAACAAGGAACCTTTTGGGGGTTTTATTTTGTTTTTTTAATAAAAGATCCTTGTGTGCAACCCACTAAAAAGATTAACAAAAAAAACATAAAACAAAACAATTAATAAATCAATAAAAGTAGAGAACGGATCGATGGAGAAATTGAGTGAAAGTGTCCCTTTTATTTATTGAATTGTTTTTTTTTTATTGTCTGTTGACATTAAGATGAAGATGTTGATGATGCATTTATGTTACTTACAAGCTCGGTTAACAAGCAGCAAAATGTTTTTTGTTTTTTTGTGGCATAGCTGTGTAAATTTTATCGTACCCATGTCTGTCCGGATTGTTCAGGGTGTGTTTTACTGTAAAGCCTGTTATTATTAAGAAAAGAAAGAAAGAAAAACCAGAATGAGGGAAGTTGGCTGTTAAAAAATAACTTTCAAAAGAAAGATAAGCTGCCTAACAGGATACAAAATGGTTAATTATTAGCAGTTGTTAAACGTCTATAAGGGGGAAATACTTTGAAATTCAAAAGTTCAACCTTAGGGTGTTATTGGAGGACATAATAAGACATAATTACTTTTATAACATTTTTCAAAATGTTTAATTTACATGTATAATATCAATGTCAGCAAAGTTACCATATTTGCTTCCATGTCCATAAACAGTAAAAGTAAAATTTAGAAGAAATGTACAATAAAAACACATATATGGTGACAGGAACATGTATTTTAGAACATTACATCACTTTTTAGAACATTACACCGTGCACATTATAACTTTATACAACATTAGGTCTTCATGACCACATGGTGTCATATATAAAGTGTGTGGAAATTACCAACAATAGTCACTTTCCCTATAAAGACAGTGAGCCAGTATCAGATGTGACACTATATCTATCAAAATGACACAGCACAACTTAACGCCATGAACCATATGGTCCCTAATTTCAGAAACAGCCAGAGAGAGCCGAAGATCAGTGGGGCTTCTGCAGAGTCTATAAATTTATAGGACTGGGAGCCATTCGGCTCCTCCGTTTTTAATTGTATCTGGTTTTAACTTTAAACACCAATTATTTCTTTTTTTAAAAAAGCACTTTTTTTTTTTTTTTTTTTTCCCCCCCTTCTTGGTCATATCTCCCCCCCCCACACACACACACACACACACAGTTTCTCACACACACACACACACACACGTAGGGTGGAGAGGCTACGTGCAGAGCCACGCGGCCACTTGCCTCTCTTTTTTTAATTGCACTATAGTCATTATAATTCACAACACATACACACAGTACTACACGATATACATAGGACCTTTGGGGCAGGCATGTTACATAGAGGTTGATGAGATGGGGCCGCTGGCCCCATTCAGATCCTCTTTACTGTCTGTCCCCAAATTTTATTTGCACTTTAGACATGGAGGGTTTTGGGGGGGCAGTGTGGGCGAGCACTGACGTCCAACAGTTAGTGCTTGTGGCACAACTGCCCCCTCAATTTTAACTGCACCCTATACACCTCATTCATTCACAACATAAACACATACACTTACAAGTTGGGCGGGGAGAGGGGGGGTGGGTCATCTCACACCCCGATTTCTTACACCTTGCCCGGGGTGGGGGTCGGGTGGTTCCTTGGGGCCGGGCTGGCGGCATCTTGGGGTCACTGTTGGCCCTGGGGTGGTTTCCACTCGCCCCATCCTCAGAGGGTGGGTAGCTATGGATGAATGTGTGTCTTTGTATTTGTCACAGTCTTCGTGAGTATGGGTGGGCGAGTGGATGTGTACGTATGGTGTATCTATGTTTATATGTGTGTGGGTGAGTATGTTTGTGCATAAATGTGTACACAGGTGTGCTTGCGGGTGTGCGTGTGTTTGTATGCTTGGCTGGACCTGGGTCTGGGCCTGTGCCTTACCTCCTGGCCGCTCCTTGCTGGTTGCCTCTCCCCCCCTGCCCCCTCGTTGCCTCAGGTTCTCTGGTGTCCTTGCTCCTTGGCTGCGGGGACTCCGTCTGAGACCTCCCTCCCCCGTCTGCTGGGAGGGGTGTACGGTTGTCTTTAGAATGAGTGGCCGCGGGTCTTCGTAGGTCTTGATGGGCTGCTGGTGGCCTGGGCTACCTGGGGTTCTCTTTGCCTGCCTCTAGCCTCTGGTGGGCGGGGCTGAGGCTTTCTGCCTTCATTGGTAAGCACATTTCATGACACAAATACATACACCCACATAATAACACAAATGGTTGGTTTGTGTAACTATGCTTATTCTTTTATTTTGTTTTCGCCACACAATCTTTAATTTTGCAAATATTGTCAATATCTTATGTTTAACAAGTGACGAACTATTTGGTTTACCTACTTGCACTCTTTCCTGTTTATTTTTTCTATTTTTCTCCCCTTTTTTTTTTTTTTTTCCTCTTTTTCCCTCTTTTCCTTTCTCTTTTCTTTCTTTTCTCTTTTCTATTTCTTAAGCCTGTCATTTCTGGCACAATTTGTTAAATAGCATGTTAAAAATAATTCAAATAAAATAAAGGGTCACACAGTAACAAGAGGAGCCTATAGAGAACCTATAGAGCTCATCTTGAAATAGCAAATATGTTTGGCACAACAATGCATTCAGATCACAGTTCTGTTTGCAAGATCTGCCAGACATGACAGGCTAAAAAAAAAAAAAAAGCACTTAAATATTTTAAGTATGCTCACTCATGCTTTACTCACTAGAGTTCATCTAACCATTTGACAGTCTGCTCAGAGTTTACATAATCTAGTGGCAGTCGGACCAGCTCCCTGGCTCACTCCCCAGTCCACTGGCAGCCTTCCCACTGCAGGTCTGCACCTGTTTTTTTGTTTTGTTTTGTTTTACAACCTCCAGCTGTCAAAATCCAGCTATAAATCTTTCTAATTAAAGGTATTTCTGGCACAAAGCCTTCGCACACGCTATATTGTAGGCAAAAAAAAAAAAAAAAAAAAAATAGTCAAATCCTGTGAATTAACAGTCATAAAAGTTTGTCAACATAGTCAAAATAAATCAAAGCAATACAGTCAAAATAAGTCAAAACAGTATTCAATATTTCCTGCAGTGTCTTCTCTAGCAAACCAGTCTATATATGTATATGACACTAAAAAAAAAAAACACAGGATCACCAGCCCAAGGTTATCATAATCTCTGACAAACTATCATCTGTCCAACACTGTTTCCCAATTTTCCAGCCTCGATGCAGTCATTGCCTTGCTTGTCTGTTTTTACACCGCCAGTGTTCAGCTTGTTGGAGATCATACCGCCTGTCCCATCCAAAGTTCTGCTGCCTGTTACTGCTGCCCTCTCCAAGTCTGCCCCAGCCTACTCACTGGTGGGACTGTGGCCTGAAGAATAGGAGCCTGCTGCTAGTGCAGCCCCTGTTCCTGCTTTCAGGAGGAAGCAGAGCTCTCATCGTTGGTGCTCCTCGCCACTTCTAGAGACAGTCTCACAGCCCGTGTCTGGTGAAGCTGGCCCCCAGCCAGAACCAGCTTTCTGGTCCACATCTGACGAGGTCGGCACTGAAAGAATCACCACCTTGGAAATGGGCAATAGTCAAATGGGGTTATCTATTTCCAGGCTAGCTAATAAGAATGTATTTTTGGTTTCTTAGCTGTCTGATAATAACATTTCATTGCGTGGGTCTGAGCTGGCTAATAATAGAATTTCATGCTGCGAATCATAGCCAACATGAAATTTCATGTTGTGATTCTAAATCAACAAAACAGACGGTAAGTGAAGTTCCTGTTTCTGCACCTCAAACAGAAACTGTTAACACTCCCAAGCCAGCTCTATCTGAGACCATTCTATCTGCTAGCATTGTCAGAAACTGTTTATCTGCTGTGTAGGACTCTTCAAAGAATGTGAATTCTGTTGCTCAAACTGAAAAGACAAAGACTGAGATTTGTGTTTGTCAACCTGGGAAGACAGAAACTATCCATAGTGTGCCTCATTCTGTCACGGTCCTGGGCCGGTGGCCCACTGTTTTATGTTCTTGTTATATAAGTTCTGTTTTATTATGGTTTTGTTGTTTCTTTCTCCCTGAGTTCTGTTGTGCTTGTTATCACTCTGTGTCAATACTGTGTCAAGTCGGTGTGAACTATGTTAAGTTACTTCCTGTTTTATGTTGATAGTCGTCCGGTCTCTGTCTGTTGTGTTCAGTTTTGCTTCCCCTGGTCTTGTCCTTGTAGTTAGTGTTACCGTGTTCCCGGCTGTTTCCACTTCCCTCGTTATCCTCCTGTGTATTTAAGTCCCATGTTTTCAGTGCCTGTTGTCATGTCTTCGTCTTGTCTTCGTTTCCCCATGCTGTGTGCCTCTGTCAGTTTTCCCTGTTTTTCTGGAGTTTGAGTTTGTTCGTGCCTTTTGTTGGCTCTGCCAATAAAGCCAAGTTTATATCCTACCTGTCTGGCATATCCTGCGTTGGGGTCCTCCTTCCTGCCTGCCACACAGCTGATCCATGACAGTACGACGCGACCATAATGGACCCCGCGGATACGGATTTGTACAGCGGCTCTCGCCTGGCTCTCGGAGGACATGCGTTCTGGAAAGGTCCCCGGCGACGCCGCTATCCTCCCCAGCCTGAGTTTAATAGTCATGCTGTTTCAGTCATATTTGAGTCCATCATTTTGTATTAGCTACTGGCTATAGACATCTACAAGGCAAAGAGGAGCTTGTACTACTACTTTATGCGCACAGCTATGCAACTTCAATGTTGTGCACTTCCCCACATGGTTGGAAATCAAATCTGCTTTCTGCTTTCATGAAGAAATGTCTATGATCTGATCTTTCTTGACAGAATTTAGCCAGCGCTTCCAAGATTTTTTCATCAACGAGAAGGAAAACAAGCTGTTCTCAACTCCCTTCCCAATGGCTACAGAAGAAGTGGAGGAAAGGCTGCCATTAGAAGTTATCGAAAGACAGTGTGATAATTCTCTGAAGACCCAAGATCCGCTTTTCTCCCTACCCGACTTCTCCTGGAGCATGGAAAAGTCAAAGTTTCCTCTAATGAGATGCAGCGCAAAAAGAGTCTGTTCGGCTCCACATTCATATGTGAGAAAATATTTTCTGTTAAATCTGAATAAAAACAAAACGACCGACAGCCGTTTGTGCGATGTCCACAATTCAACCACCAAACCTACTCCTAACCTGCGAGCTGTCCTTCAGTCCAAAGTACAGTACAGCATCACTGCTCCCACCAACTACATTATTCTTATGCAGGTGGGATAAAATATATTGCACAGTGTGTTTTTTAAATAGCTCAATTACTTGCAGTCTCTTTAAAAAAGCTTGAAATATGGTCACCCTCAATTTCCACTTATTTTTACCCCTTTATACATATCTGCGAAGGAAGATCACCATTCTCACCAAGAAGCAATCCAAGGCTGCTGTTTTGAGAATAAGTTGCCAACCCTTTGTTACACAATAAATTAAAAGTATTTATGGGAAAACTAATCTTTTTTAAAGCATACTTATTAATCATAATTTATCTACATATGATTGATGTTGCTAACATGAATATACTAGAGACGAGTGAGCGTTCCAGAACTTTGTGGGCTGTTTTTCTGGATGTGGCGTTCAGTGCAAAAAAAAGTCTGGACACACCTGGTCTACATGCAGCTTTGCAAACCTAAGCCGTGTTGCCATGTTCTTTTTAGAAAGAAGAGGTTGTCTCCTGGCAACCCTTCCAAGCAAGAAATACTTGTTCAATGTTTTTCTAACTGTACTGTCATGAAATTTAACATTTAACATGCTAACTGAGGCCTGTAGAGTCTGAGATGGAGCTCTGGGGTTGATGGGCAGCAACAATTGCTTCTTTAAGATCATTGCTCATATCTTTCCTTCTTAGCATTATGTTTACACACAGCTTAATGCTCCCAGCTGGTAAAATGCTAAAACTTTTTTTCATAGAGATGCTCACACTTGCTGATGATCAAGTGTTTGATTAGCAGCACCTGCCTGGTAATTACCCTCTTAATTCCTAAGGAAGCAGTAAAGGTATACTTTTTCACTCATGCTGTTTCTGCATTTTTGGCTTAGTTTTTTGTTAAATAATAATACAATGCAATATGTTATGTTGTAGTTTATGTGAAGGTCTATTTATGACATTTTAAGACCTGTTAAGAACCAGATGATTTTCCTTTCGCCTTGATAAACTTTAGAATTAAAAGAGGGGGTACTTTTTTCTTGACTATACATATTTTAAATTCATCTTTAAATTATTGTGGAGAATATTGTGATATATGAGACATATAGTCTCAATAGAACACACACATCCAAAGTAAAGGGTGCAGGAAAAAACGAAGAATCAGTGGAAAACAGAATTCCGTACACCAGAACGCTCCTTGATATGAGACATATAGCTCTATGAATCTGCTGCCTAGTTCATTAAGGGGAATGTAACTTTTTTTGTCAACATAAAACTACAAACTCAAAGCAAAGTGTGAGCCATAATGTAGATACTCAGTATGTAAAGCAGAAGTAATTTGTATTCATGGGAATGGAAAATATAAAATGTTGATATGAATTTGTATATTGGCATACAAAATTTTCCAAATACTGATTCAGAACCTCCTCTGTGAATCGCCACCTTATCGTGGCGGAGGGGTTTGTGTGTTCCTGTGATCCCGGGAGCTATGTTGTCCAGAGGCTTTGCCCCCTGATAACGTCTCCCATGGCAAATTGGTCTTGCGTGAGGGGCCAGACAGAGAGCAATTCCAACGACCCCTATGGAAGATACAACAAGGGATCTGTTCACCCTACTCAGGATAGGGATCCCGGGGCCCCATCCTGGAGCCAGGCCTGTGGAGGGAGCTCGAGGGAGTGTATCTGGTGGCCGGGCACTAATCCGTGGTACCCGGCTGGCCCACCGTCCTGTAGGCCCACCACCCATTACAGGCGTTGGGTGCAATGTGTGTTGGGCCATGGCCAAGGGCGGAGGCCCTGGTGGACTGATCCCCGGCTTTCAGTGCTATCATGGAATGTCACCTCTCTGGTGGGGAAGGAGCCTGAGCTAGTGCATGAGAGATACCCGCTAGATATAGTCAGGTTCACCTCAATGCAAGGCCTGGGCTCTGGAACCAGTCTCCTGGAGAGGGGCTGACTCCAGTCTGGAGTTGCCCTTGGTGAGAGGCAACAAGCTGGGGTGGGTATTCTTGTATTCCCTCGGCTTGCTGCCTGTACGTTGGAGTTCTAACCGGTGGACGAGAGGGTTGCTTTCCTTCACCTTCGGGCTGAGGAGCGGGTCCTGACTGTTGTTTGCGCTTATGCACCAAATGACAATTCAGAGTACCAACCCCTCTTGGAGTCGCTGGACGTGTTGCTTGAAGGTGCTCCATCTAGTGACGCCATCATCCTACTAGGAGACTTCAACGCTCACATGGGCAATGACAGTGAGACCTGGAGGGTTGGATTGGGAGGAACGACCTGCCTGATCTGAACGCGAGTGGTGTTTTGGTATTGAACTTCTGTACAAACCACAGTTTGTCCATAGCAAATACTGTGTTCGAACATAAGGATGTCCATAAGTGCACGTGGCACCAAGACACTCTAGGCTGCAGGTCGATGATCGATTTTGTAATCGTATTACCAGATCTGCAGCTGTATGACACTCAGGTGGAGAGAGGAGCTGAGCTGTCAACTGATCACCACCTGGTGGTGAGTTGGATCAGGTGGTGGGGGAGCGTGCTGGATAGACGCGGCACGCCAAAACGTATAATGAGGGTGCACTGGGACCACCTGGTAGAGGCCCCAGTCTTCAACTCCAACCTTGAGCAGAACTTCGGTAGCATTCTGAGGGAGGCTGAGGACATTGAGTCCAAATGGACCATGTTCCGCACCTCCATTGTTGAGGCTGCTGCTCAGACCTGCGAATGCAAGGTGGTTGGTGCCAGTAGTGGTGGTAATCTCTGAACCAGATGGTGGTCACCTGAGGTGAATGGTGCCATCAAGCTGAAGAAGGAGTCCTATTGGGCTTGGTTTGTCATGGTCCTGGGCCATTGGCCCAGTGTTTTTGTGTTTTTTCAGTGTGGTTCTGTTTCATTGTGTTCCTTACTTTGCTCATTTAGATTTTTAGTTTGTTTGTGTCCTGTATTTTATTAGTTATCGTTTATATTGAAGCCCTGTTCCCTGTGTGGTACTCCAGTGTCTGTCTTGTCCCTTTGTCATGTCCCTGGTCTCATGTATTGTTGTTGTTTTTGGTTTTTCCCAGTGCTGTATGTCAAGTCCGCATTCCTGCCTCTATCTAGTAGCTTCCTTTTTTATTTTGACAGTCTTCTCTTCCCCATGTGTTGTGTTTTGTTTCACTTCCTTTGTGTCATTAGTATTATTTTGTTCACCTGTCTTCCCAGCTGTGCCCGCTGCCTTCATCAGCCCTCTTGTATTTAAGTTCTGTTTTTTCTCTGCTTGTTGTCACGTCCGCATCATTGTTACCATCATTGTGTTTCCCTGCTGCGAGCTTTTCAGTCCATAATTGAGTTCCTGAGTGTTTGCTGCTGGCACTGTCCAGTTCTGTTCTCCCAGTGTTTTCCAGCAATAAAGCTGAGTTTTGTTGAATTGAGTCTATCTCTGGAGTCTGCATTTTGGGGTCCTACTCTGCCTGCCACAACAGTACACGACATGGTTAGCCTGTGGGACTCCGGAGGCAGTGTCATGTGGGAGCAGTGTGGCAGGCAGGGTGGACCCAAATGCAGAACTCCAAGGCAGACTGAACTGGCTTTATTATTGAAAACTTGAAACACAGAGAAACTACACTGTAACACAACTAAAACAGACAGGGAACCAGGAACAGAACCACACCTTCATGAGGGAGGACGCGACAAAGAGCAGAACAAACACAGGGGCTTAAATATACACAGGAAGCAATAATGGGAAAAAGGAAACAGCTGGGGAACACAGGGCACAGGTGAACAGAATCTAATTAATTAAACAAGGGAAGCAAAATAAACAGGACACACAGGGAACACTGGACTGTCAAACTAAAACAAGAAGTAACCAAACAAGAAAGCAAGACAACACAGAAGACTGGACAAAGGAGACTGATCCCAGAGGGAACTAAACAGGGACCATGACATGGGGAAACAGACAAAGAGAAACACAGACATGAGACACAGATGCAGACTAGTCACAACACTGGGAATAAAACTCAATACAAAAACACAGGAGGCCAGGGACATGACAAAAGGACAAAACAGACACAAGAACACAGACGCAGGGGAGACAGGGACAAAGGGAACTCGGAAATCAAGATGTAACAATAACGAATAACAAGACAGGAACTAAGATGAAAAACAAACAGGGAACATAACTCAGTGAAAACAAAACCTAAACAAAAAAGAGTGGGCACATGGCCCGGGACCATGACAGGCAGCAGGTCAAGTGTAATGTGGCTCAGGCGGTGACTGAAGCAAAAACTCGGGTGTGGGAGGAGTTAGGTGAGGCCATGGAAAAAGACTTTTGGATGGCGACTTGGGAGGGGAAAGTGGTGCTCTACCCATTTATTGTGTGGGTAGAACATTGCTGACGTCAACTGAGGCTACTGTCAGGCAGTGGAAGGAATACTTTGAGGACCTCCTTAATCCCACTGACATGGCTTCAGTAGTGGAAGCAGAGTCTGGGGATGAGGGGATGACTCATCTATCACTGGGGGGGGTTGAGGTCACTTAGGTGGTTAACCCTAAACGTATCATCTGTGACACAGCATACTTCAAAAGTGCTGCTGTTCATGGACTTACGGCAACAATTACCACAATTATTATAATAAGCCTATGTTGGCTGAGAAGCACAATTTCTCAGCTTTCAGAAACCATTTGAATTTTTCCAATAGGACTAACGGTTATGTAATTATGGTAATTCAAAGTTCCTTTGATCAACCAACTCAGTGGTGACATGCTCGGTGTTAACCGTCTGTTAGTAGGGGCATGTAACGGGTGCTTCAGCGGTGATCGCCTGGCGTTATAGGGTTAAACAACTCCTTGGTGGCAGGGCCCCTGGGGTGGACGAGATTTGCTCTGAGTTCCTGAAGGCTCTGCATGTTGTAGGGCTGTCTTGAGTGCCACTGGATTGGCAAACCAGGGTGGTGGTCCCCATCTTTAAGAGGGGGGACCTGAATGTGTACTCCTGCTATTGGGTGATCACACTCCTCAGCCTCCACAGTACGGTCTATGCCAGGGTGCTGGGTCTGTCTGTTAGTGGAACCTGAGATTCAAGAGGAACAATTCGGTTTTCATCCTGGTGGTGGAACGCTGGAGGATATTCGAGTATGAGTGGGAATTTGCCCAACCAGTCTACCTGTGTTTTGTGGACTTGGAGAAGGTATTCAGGTATTCTGCGTCCCTTGCGGTATCCTGTTTGAGATGCTGTGGGAGTATGGGGTGTCTGGCCAATTGTTGTGGGCCATTCAGTCCCTGTACAACTGCAGCGAGAACTTGGTCCATAAGTTGGACTACTTTCCTGTGGGTTTTGGACTTCGTCAGGGCTGCCCTTTGTCATCGATTCTGTTCATAATTTTTATGGACAGAATTTCTAGGCATAGTCAGGTGGCAGAAGGCTTCCACCTTGGTGGGCTCAGGATTTCATCTTTGGTTTTTGCAGATGATGTGGTCCCGTTGGCTTCATCAGGTGGTGGCCTCCAGCTCGCAGTGGAACAGTTTGCAGCCGAGTGTGAGGCGCCTGGCATGAAAATTAGCACCTCTAAGTCTGAGGCCATGGTCCTCAGCCGGAAAAGGGTGGAGTGCCCAATCCGGCTCAGTGATGAGTTGCTGCCCCAGGTGGAGGAGTTGAAGTATCTCGGGGGCCTTGTTCACGAGTGACGGGAGAAGGGAGCGGGAGATTGACAGATGGATTCGGACTTCGTCTGCAGTGATGCTGCACTGGTCTGTTGTGGTAACAAGGGAGCTGAGGGTGAAAGTGAAGCTGTCGATTTACCAGTCAATCTACGTCCCTACCCTCACCTATGGACACCTATGTAGCTTTGGGTAGTGACCAGAAGAATGAGATTGCGAATACAAGCGGCAGAATTGAGCTTCCTCCAAAGGGTGACTGGACTCTTCCTTAGAGATAGGGTGAGGAGTGTAGCCATTCGGGAGGGGCTCAAAGTAGAGCTGCTGCTCCTCCACATTGAAAAGAGCCAGTTGAGGTGGTTCGGACATCTGACTAGGATGCCTCCTGGGCACCTCTTGGTTGATGTGTTCTGGGAATGTTCTACTGGGAGGAGACCCCGGAGCAGATCAGGGACACACTGAAGAGATTATAATTCTCTGCTGGCCTGGGAATGCCTTGGGGTCCCCCTGAATGAGCTGGAGGAGGTGGCTGGGGAGAGGTATGTCTGGGTTTCTCTGCTTAGGCTGCTGCCCCCATGACCCGGCCCCAGATTAGTGGGATTGCTCTAACTGATAGCAGGACAATATAAGCAGTTTTTGTACACAACATTTCTCTTCAACATCCAGGAAGGACATCCAGGATGTTGAACAGACGTTGAGGTAAGGTCACAGACTCCGGTACAACTTTGAAGACTAAAGACTGAACCGAGACTAAATACCTAGTATGGATGGGCAGTCAACAATTATTGCGCATTGAAATGTTTGCTGGAATCTGTTTTCAGTGAACCTTTCAGCAGTTGGGATTTACAATATACTCTGAACGACCTTTTCACATTAGAAACAATGAGTGCAGGCAGCTGTGTTGTGTGGAAGCCTCTTTGTGTTTATGAAGCCTGTATGATACACAGCCCTGGCAACAACAGCAGTTTTGGTTAAAGGTTTTACACTGAGAAAGTATTTTGCCTTGATACCCATCTTATTTGTCACATTTGCACACTTTTCACCTCCATTTGGAGTCACAATGTTTTCCAGTTATTTAACAGCACAGGATCCACCTGATCCCCTCTGAATGAGCTGGGTTTTTGTACAATAACTTGCGTATATTTCATGAAAGCATGCCTAACTTTATTTTCATACTGTGAATATTTTCCACATTAAAAGGCCTCAAAGTCCATTTGGGGTGGGTTAAAACTAACAGATCACATCCTGACCTCACATTAACTCACACACCTCTAGCCAAAGCCAGTGATTTTGATGTCAACAGGGTAAGGTTGGTGGAACGTCTTAAATGTACAGTGCTCATTTACTCAGTAATATTCTGGTTTTAATTATTTGAGTAAAAAATAATTGGTACAAGATTTCCAAAACAGTCATATTTTAAAATATGGCTATTGGAAATCTGTGTTGACACAAAAGGAATCATGGCCAGACTTTTGACACACTATCACTTGTCTGGATCAGCCATGCATCCCACATGGCAATACAACCTTTAAAAGTTGACCCAAAATGCACTTTTTTGGAATTTTCTCCAGTGAATTATCAGAAACCTGATAATATTGTTAACCTAATAGCATAATTGCCTAAGTCATATTTTGGCCAAAATTGCGATATCTATCTATCTAAATGAATTTACACCGTTAGCAGAGTAGAATTAGGTAGGTATCTCAAAATATGCCAAAATATGACTTAGGCAATTATGCTATTAGGCTAACGATATTCAAACTCAAGGTTTTGCTTTGGATTGTCACACTTGGAGTTGTGATCACATATTTTACAACACTTGAAAAACTGTTCAACAATAAAAAAAATAAAACAAGTCTTAATCAGCTTCTGTACAAACTATCTGAAGTCATTTTTAGTGGAAAAAGTATATAAAAAAATACAGATTAGCTTCAAAGACTAAACAATTACCTCATGTATCAAGCACATAATTTATAGTGATTATACCAGATTAATGCTTAAAATGCAGAGCATCTCTGCATTAATCCAGGAGGTTTGTAAGAACTGCTGAATTGTTTTCTTTATGGTGTGGTGAGATGAAGAGGAGTAAAATGTGTGAACGTTCCTGAGGCTTTTCACTCCAGGCTAAGAAGACTATCAGACACTTTCGTCCTCTAAATAATCATAATATTCAGCTTTAAAAAAAATTTCATCTGAACTAATTAGAGTGATGAATCTGTAGTAATATCCTCCTTTTAAAAATGTTCCAGGCATTGTGAAGCTTTTGGCAGAAAGGAAATCAGTGATAGATGAAGCTGCTGCTGATGAAAAGGCAAAGAGGGAGGCGGTAAGACACCTAGCAGGGTTCCCAGAGTAGAGCAAGGCTGCAGGAGAGTCCAAACCAGCCTGAGTTTAAGATGACTGCCACCCAGGTCAGACAGCATGCAGGAAACAATCTATCTGTAAGCTAGTGTACAACAAATGCATTTAATTTAAAAAGTATTTTGTTTCACTTGTCAGTGAGAGATTGTTTAGTGGGAATGTTTTTGTCCATCCTGTTTACATACAATATTAAGTAACTCCACAAAGAAAGACAGCAAATAAAAACATGTATGAGATGCTGGTGGCCCTTAGCCGCGTTTAGATGGTCT
>JACBYM010000460.1:0-18121 GCA_013435755.1 Amphilophus citrinellus | reverse complement strand
AGCCAATCAGAATGCTGCTACACATTTAGTTCTGCCAACTCAAAACAGCTGTGTAACTGTTTAAATGCATGCACTTTGTGGCAAAGCCCTGTTGAATTTGTCTTGGCGCACCTCCCGAACAACTGCTTATAAATCAAAAACCGTAGGTCCTATCAAATAATTTTTAACTGTGAGCGTCACAAGGACCTGCTCTAAACAGTGGTATAATTTTTATTTTCCTGGCTTCAAAATGTGGTCATGGGAGCAGTTTTAAAAAAAGGCTCTTTTCTGTTTTGAGAAAATCACCTCCCGAAAATTACTATAGAGGCGGATGGAGGAGTTGGAGGGTGCTCCCTCTGCTTGAAGCCTCACAGTTTAAAAGTTTACATTTCTCAGGGCTGAGAGACACATTGTTTGAAAGTAGAGAAGCGGCTCTACGTTTTGATCATAAAATGATGGCTGTAGAGTGAAGAGTGTGGACACAGCGGCAGTTTAGAGAGAAATTTTTCAGCTGAAGAATTTGAAGTCTCTCACTCTACCCTTTGGAATGCGCACTCTAGACGGCCCAATACACAACCATTATAAACGCTAAAAAGAGCAAAAAACCTTCTTATGCTTAAACTGTAACTGTTCAAAAACCATAAAAGATATCAATACAAAAAGTAATAGCTGAATAGCTGAAAGTTATGGCTTTATTTTAAAGTTTAAATGGTGTCTCTAGCTGAAGGTATGCTGAAGTTATTAGCTTTTAAAGCCTGAAAGGATTTGAAAAGGATCTGAAACTTCCCCATTCATTTTGAATGGCAAAAATGAAGATTATGAAAAGTTCAATATCTTAAAAAGTATAAAGGTTACAAAAAAGAAAAGTAATAGCACAAATCTCCAGAACAGGCTGAACATTTTGATACCAGAAGGGTGTCTGTAGCCCAAACGCTGCTTGAGTTTTTAGCGACCGAAGGTTTTTGGAGTACAAGAACAATACTGTGAATGCTTTGCAGCATTCACAGTAACTAGAAAAAGCATTTCCTGAAGAAAATGCACTGTGAATGCTGCATGCTGAAAGATTGCAGCTGAAATGCCAAGAAAGGCTTCAAACAGCTGGAACTTTATTTGCTGAATGAGCTTCAATGAACTGCTGAATTGCTGAACTGCTGAATACCTGAACTGCTGATCTGCTGAACTGCTGAATACCTGAACTGCTGATCTGCTGAACTGCTGAATACCTGAACTGCTGAATCGCTGAACTGTTGAACTGCTGAACAGCTGTTAAAAATGTTGAACAGTTGTTAAAAATGCTGAACAGCTGCTAAACTGCTGAACAGGTGTTAAAAAGCTGAACAGGTGTTTAAAAAGCTGAACAGCTGTTAAAAATGCTGAACAGCTGTTAATAATGCTGAACAGCTGTTAAACTGCTGAACAGCTGTTAAACTGCTGAACAGCTGTTAATAATGCTGAACAGCTGTTAAACAGCTTAACAGCTGTTAAACGTAATGGCATAAAGTAATAACATAAATCTGTAGAAGAAGCTGAGCATTTTGATACCAGAACGGTTTCTGTAGCATAAACGGTGCTGAAGTTATGAAAGAACAAAAAACAGCTCAACTTTGAACAGCTTGCATGCAGAAGATAAATCCACCAATCAGTTTAAAGTATTATGAGCCAATCAGAATGCTGCTACACATTTAGTTCCGCCAACTCAAAACAGCTGTATAACTGTTTAAATGCAGGCACTTTGTGGCAAAGCCCTGTTGAATTTGTCTTGGCGCACCTCCCGAACAACTGCTTATAAATCAAAAACCGTAGCGTCTATCAAAATAACTTTTGAACTGTGAGCGTCACAAGGACCTGCTCTAAACAGTGGTATAATTTTTATTTTCCTGGCTTTCAAAATGTGGTCATGGGAGCAGTTTTAAAAAAAGCTCTTTTCTGGTTTTGAGAAAATCACCTCCCGAAAATTACTATAGAGGCAGATGGAGGAGTTGGAGGGTGCTCCCTCTGCTTGAAGCCTCACAGTTTAAAAAGTTTACATTTCTCAGAGCTGAAACACACATTGTTTGAAAGTAGAGAAGCGGCTCTACGTTTTGATCATAAAATGATGGCTGTAGAGTGAAGAGTGCGGACACAGCGGCAGTTTAGAGAGAAAATCTTCAGCTGAAGAATTTGAAGTCTCTCACTCTAACCTTTGGAATGCGCACTCTAGACGGCCACATACACAACCATTATAAACGCTAAAAAGAGCAAAAAACCTTCTTGTGCTTAAACTGTAACTGTTCAAAAACCATAAAAGATATCAATACAAAAAGTAATAGCTGAATAGCTGAAAGTCATGGCTTTATTTTAAAGTTTAAATGGTGTCTCTAGCTGAAGGTATGCTGAAGTTATTAGCTTTTAAAGCCTGAAAGGATTGAAAAGGATCTGAAACTTACCCATTCATTTTGAATGGCAAAAATGAAGATTATGAAAAGTTCAATATCTTAAAAGTATAAAGGTTACAAAAAAGAAAGTAATAGCACAAATCTCCAGAACAGGCTGAACATTTTGATACCAGAAGGGTGTCTGTAGCCCAAACGCTGCTTGAGTTTTTAGCGACCGAAGGTTTTTGGAGTACAAGAACAATACTGTGAATGCTTTGCAGCATTCACAGTAACTAGAAAAAGCATTTCCTGAAGAAAATGCACTGTGAATGCTGCATGCTGAAAGATTGGAGCTGAAATGCAAAGCTGAACTTGCAGCCAGGAAATGGTTCAAACAGCTGAACGAATTTGCTGAATGACCTTCAACAGCTGAATATGACAAAAAAAATCATTTGAAATGCAAAACAGCTGAAACTTTATTTCCTGAATTAGCTTCAACAACTGAAGAAGAGAAGAAATTAATTTGAAATGCAATAAAGCTGAAACTTTGTTTGCTGAATAAGCTTCAAACAGCTGAACCTTTATTTGCTGAAGGATCTTCAACAGCTGAACCTTTATTTGCTGAAGGAGCTTCAACAGCTGAATATGACAAAAAAAAAATCATTTGAAATGCAAAACAGCTGAAAAAATTTGCTCAATGACTTTCAGCACCTGAAAAAGGCAAAAAATGATTCAAAGAGCTGAAAGAATTTGCTGAATGACCTTCAACAGCTGAAAAAGACAAAAAAAATCATTTGAAATACTAAACAGCTGAAACTTTATTTGCTGAATGAATGTGAACAGCTAAATAAGACAAAAAAATCATTTGAAATACAAAACAGCTGAAACTTTATTTGCTGAATGAGTTTCAGCAGCTGAAAAAGACAAAAAATAAATCTGAAGTGCAAAAAAGCTGAAATTGTCAATAAAGGAGCTAAATTGGACTTGATTTCTCTAAAAGGGGAGAAAAACAGCCTGAAACCTAACCTGGAGCAGAAGACAAACCATCAAATAACATTTTAATATAAATTTTAAAGTTCAATATTTTGGCATCATTTTAAAGGTTGAATTGTTTCTGTAGCCCAAAGTATGCAGTTTCTAGGCCATAACAGTATAATATGCCAATAGTTTTATTTATATATTTACAAAAATACAAATAAATGCAAGTGATTTAATTAATCTTTAAATATTGTTATAGTTATATTTTTTTAATTGTATAACAAATTTACTTTAATTACTTTTTAAAGTCACAAGACTTTTCTAACAAATCCAGCAGAATGTAACAGAAATCGATTGCAAACTGCTACATCTAACAGTGTACAACACAAAGAAACACAAAGAAAAGCAACATTAAATATATCCAAATTTCAAATGATTAAATTGTGCATTCACTAACTGGCTCATTGTAAAAGAAAAAAATATAAGAAATCCTGGTCACATGGACACCTTGTTGGCAGACTTGGTACTGCAGTGTTCTAAATCTAAGTCCATTCAGGGAGTGTGTATGAACAAAATGTCTATTCTTGCACAATGTGTGTTACATGCTGTGCTTTCTGGCACATACAGTCAACATGAACTCAAAGAAATAAAACTCAAAGTGCTGCCATCAGTCATCATCTGACTCAGTGTCCTTTTGTCACAAACTGATTGTTCTTTTTTGCACAGTATCCAAATAATAATGTGTTACTGATGAATTGTGTCAGGATATATAGGTGAATATAAAGTAATGTGCCAACATAAGATAATAAAACTTAAATCTCACTAACATTTGGAAACAGTTTTTGACCTGTTTAGCACCAATTAGCTAAACCACTGACAGCTTTTCACATCATGCTTAGACCTCAGTGTGGAAATAGACTTTCAGCGTTGGTAGACTGTTTTATTGTGGTCATGATGGGAAAAATAATCCCAGAATACTGTTAATTTGAATATGACTAATGTCTATGTACCAGGGTTTTCATTTGCCCCAGTCTAAGGACACAGATGTGAAAAGCCTTTGAGCTCTTACCAGCTGATACCCCACAATAAACACCAGGGATGTCAAAAGAACCAAAATATTGTAATCAAGTCATAGTGACATCATTCAGCTTTTCAAATTCAAGCTTCTGTTTGTTTTTCTTCTTCATGCTGCATATGCAGCAGTTCTCAAAGAGTTTAGTTTAGAGTGCATTCATTTCATTAGGAAACTGTTTTAAAAGGTTAGGAAAGAAAGAACCAAATTTATGGTCCTATGACATCCCCAATGACTATCCCAAGTCAATCAATAAATAAATAGATAAATTAGAGTGTAACAACTGTGTAAAATAAAGTGTTGCATATATGTATGTTGTATGTGTGTGTGTGTAGGTGAATGAAGCTTGTAGTTGAAGCTCACTGAATGCTCAGTATGAGCAAAATAGCACTCTATGAATAACAATCCCATATGACATCCATGTACAGAGTTTGCACAGAGGTCAACAGTAAACTGGTGTTGTGCTGTTCAGAGAGTCTTTGTTCTGTTGGTTAGTCACTATATTCTGTTATTGTGCTCCTTGTTGTACCTGGAGCTCCAAACCAGACTGTCAGATGAGAACAGAGTACTTTTGAAGATGACTGGAGGCTTTAGAGTGGATTCTCCAAATGATCTGATGTTACAGAAAGGTCGTGTAGGGAATTTGAGGACTTTAAAGGATAAATGTTACCTTTATGAAGATTCATGATACTGCACAGATGAGGCAGTCAGTCTGAAAATGATAAATGATCTGCAGTGGTGTTTTCTTGCACCAACGTTCCTGCTCTTCACCCTAATGGTCGGTTGTAGCCTCTGCTGAACAGATCAGAGGATGCATGGAGGTGTGCAGGTAGAAGGATGGAGCTGCTTCTGAGAAAACCAGAAAATAAACATCCTATAATAAACTGTAGTCATTACAACAGGACATTTTAAGGTGGCACAATTCCCCCTAAACTAAATACCTTCAGCAGTGCAGCAGCAGCTCCAACAGTCTTCATTCTGTGTCATTTCAAATGGAGATTTATTGGAGGCTCAGTGGTGTGATCTCTGGAGTCTTCAGTCCAGAGAGTTTATGAAGTGGACCATAAAGGAGAAAGACCTGAGGGCAGAAATTAAAGTAAATAATATTTATACACTCTTAGATGTAGCGTGGATGAAGATATTAATAATATCTAATGCAATGTTAACATTTGGATGAGTGCACAGTTGAAACACATTAGAAGTAAGCAAGTGAATATGTTTTTAATAATATATAAAATACCTTTGTGGTTGCTGAGAGGAATCCTCACATTGGCAGAAGGTGTGCCTCTAATGAAGCAGTGGTCCATTCACTGTTGAAGGTGTGGCAGCATGATGTTGTCCTCAAGTCCAGACAGAAGGTCAAGTGTGCTTTGAAGAATAACTGGGACTGACATGATGGAGAGCAGTTTGCTGTGTGCTGTTGAAGTCTCTGATCTGTCCTGCTGCAATAAGCTGGGATTGTTACAGTTTGTGGTGATCTTCGTAGTGATGGAACATGATGAAGTTTGAAGAGACACAGGAGAACTTTGTCTCCTGTGACAATAAAGTTACCCCCCCTCCCCCCCTGGCCTACCCCGTGGGGTATCAGCTGGTAAGAGAAGGCATGTGTTATGTATAGAACACATGCCTTCATTGCTACTGGGGATGATATAACCAACAGCTGTGCACAGCTGTTGGTTATATCAACAATTAACCTATTAAATCAAAGCCATCTACATGATTCCTAACAGACATGATCTTGTAATAATTTGGTCCCATTAATTAGTATACCTATTAAATCAAAGCCATCTACATGATTCCTAACAGGCATGATCTTGTAATAATTTGGTCACTTTTAAATAAACTTACTTATTAAATCAAAGCCATCTACATGATTCCTAACAGACATGATCTTGTAATAATTTGGTCACTTTTAAATAAACTTACTTATTAAATCAAAGCCATCTACATGATTCCTAACAGACATGATCTTGTAATAATTTGGTCACTTTTAAATAAACTTACTTATTAAATCAAAGCCATCTACATGATTCCTAACAGACATGATCTTGTAATAATTTGGTCCCTTTTAAACAGTCTAACCGAGGGGTGCCCAAACTCCCGACCCTGCTTCCGGTCTGTGAATTGATGTCAAAAATAACATTGTCACCTTGTTAAAAGAATGGCTTAATGAAAGTTATTTTTTTGCCTAAAAAAATGACTTAGGCCATTAGTTTAACAAGGTGATGACATACAATTTGGCCGTTTAAGTTACTTTTTTTGAGATTTCTCCTTCCCCTCCAACTAAGAAGGTTAAGTGAAATGTCAACAAAAATAACTTAAAGGGCCAAATTGTATGTTATTTTTGACATAAATTTGAAGTAGGCCTGCAGGTCAGGAGTTTGGGCACTCCTGCTCAAACCTATTAAATCAAAGACATCTACATGATTAATAACAGACATGATCTTGTAATAATTTGGTCCCATTAATGAGTCTACCTATTAAATCAAAGCCATGTACATGATTCAGAACAACAAACACGATCTTGTAATAATTTGGTCACTTTTAAATAAACTTACCTATTAAATCAAAGACATCTACATGATTCCTAACAGACATGATCTTGTAATAATTTGGTCACATTAATTAGTTTAAACTATTAAATCAAACCCATCCACATGATTCCTAACAGACATGATCTTGTAATAATTTGGTCACATTAATTAGTTTAAACTATTAAATCAAACCCATCCACATGATTCCTAACAGACATGATCTTGAAATAATTTGGTTATTTGTAAACAGTCTAACATATTATATAAGTTCAGTTCACAAACCATCACAGGACAGTACACAGTACACAGGATCGTGGTAACTGTAGTAGGATTTCATCACACCTGAATGGAGACACCTGTGGGGCTGAGAAATGAAAACGAGGTCAAGCAGTGAGTTCTTGTCTGTGGTAGCAGCAGTGATGAGTTGTGCGTATCCCCTAGACTGAAACAGCTCCATGATTGGTTTGCTTGCATTGGAGAAAAGATTCTCATTAAAATCACCACAAACAATGATGGGTTGACAGTCCATGATTTCCAGTGAATCTAAAAGGCTTACCAGGTTTTTCAGGAATGGCCTCAAACTGTAGTCCGGAGGTCTGTAAACAGCTGCAATCAGTGCACTCACTGGAGCTTCAACCTTTAAAGCCACAAACTCAAGGTCAGTTACATTATGGATGTACTGTTTTTCATGCACTTGAATGTCACTTCTCACATAAACAGCGACTCCTCCACCACTTCGGTTTGCCATTTGGGGAAAGTTTGTGTAGGACAGGTGTCTGTTGCGTTTGAACAAATTGTAATTTTCCAAATGGAGACTCTGTGCAACAAAATTGCCCTGCAGGTGAGTTTCTGTTAGGCACAAAACATCCGCTAGAAACAGTTCATGATGGCTCTTGATGTCATTAATATGAGATGACAGTCCCTCTGTATTATGGTGAACAATGGTGAAAGCTTCAGACCTACTTAGTGATTGTCTCAAGTGTAGAAGAGGCATCGTGTCATCCAGGTTGGCTTGTCTCATGTTCTGGAGTTCTGCAGTGATTTCTGGGTTGGCGTATATTTTCTTCTCATCCAGATCAAGAAGATGCAGTCCACTGAGAGAGGTCACTCTGCTGATAGCTACATAGGCCATGCCAGGTTCAAAGATGCCCTTCAGAGAGACTACAGCTGACGTGGTTGTCATACCTTGGACCTTGTGTATAGTACATGCAAAAGCCAGCTTCACTGGGAACTGTCTGCGTACCACTCCTTTCTGTTTCATGTTCTCCTCCGCTCTCTCGATGTACACAAGGTTGTCAGGGTCTCCAGGTGCTCGGTTATTCTTACCAGGTGTTTCGTTGTCCATCTTAATACCAAGTTTGAAGACATGTTGATCATCATTTTCATAGTATACTACTCTGAGTAGTTTCCCAAAAGCTCCATTAACCAAACCACTTTGAATGTCAATGTTTCTGGTCAGCATGACACGCGCTCCCTCTGCAACCTTCAGTGTGTCCGGTAACTCGTTTTTATTGCCCTTAAACGGTCTGTCCTGTCGTGTCATTTTGCCAGTTCTCGGATCCTTCCTGTAGTCATCTGCATTGATTTCAATGATGTGATAATGGAGCAGAGTAAGTGTGGCAGTGTTGTGTTCATCCACTTGCTTATTAGTTGCAAAAATGCGCAATGCATCATTTGGACAACGGGCCGGTTCAGTTATGGTCTGTGACAACAAATCTCTGTCTGCTTCTGAAAGCTGATCCAACTTTCCTTTCACACGGATCCTGTTCAGCATCTCTGCAAAGGCAACATCATCTTTCTGACGCATAATCTCAGTCAGTGTGATCATCTGAAAATGCTCTCGCCACAAGTCAATCTCTGATGGGTCATGCACACATAGAGGGTTAGACTGTCGCACTGGTGGTAGCTGATAGAAGTCTCCAACAGCAATGACTGACATGCCTCCAAACGGTCTGTGACTACCTTTGATCTGCTTGAGTCTAGCATCTACATAGGCAAAGAGGTTTCGTGACACCATAGACACTTCATCAATGATGATTATTTCAGCATTCAACAGTTCTGATCGGACTTCATCCAGCTGGTTACCGAGGCCGTGAATAGGAGGTTTTAAGCTTCGAGGCAGCTTGAGAAGAGAGTGCAGCGTTGTTCCACAGATATTAAATGCGGCTGTCCCAGTGAAGGCAGTTAACAGCACAGTGGGGTTCGATATGTCGGCCTCCTCTGCACGTCTTGGCACTTTGCTCAGTATCTTAGATGCTTCTGAGTAGATGCATTTGATCAGATGGGATTTTCCTGTTCCAGCACCACCATTAACATAAAAGAAAAACTGTTCTGGATTTAGACCACACACTCTTTTAATGCACCAGTCTCGAACTGCATAAAACACACAGGCCTGCTTCTGATTCAGATTCTGTAACATGTGGCGTAAGACTCTGGGATCAAATGCGGGGGGTTCTCTGATAGCTCGGACTTCTGTTCCTGCATCAGCCTGGCGACTGTAGTCGGGGACATCTTCCTGTTCATTGTCATTGTCTAGCTCCTGCTGTTGGTCGACAAATGGCAAACTCACTACTTCAGATTCAGGTGCGAGATTACACCATTCATCAATCACCTCTCTGTTCTGCTCAAACTCTTCAATCGCGTTCTCAATCTCCTTACTGTTTTTCTCATATTTCTCTCTGTTTCTTTTGACAATGTGTTGCACGTACTCAGGGCGATCTGCACCTCGTAGCTGTACGTAGCCGGCACTGTAGAAAGACTCATAGGTTGGCAAAGATGGTCTCTTCAGTTGGTGATCTGAACGATGAGGAAGGTACAGTTTCAGCAGTCTTCCATAATATTGCTCTGGATGTTTTTCTTGTGAGCAGCGGTGAAATCTGATGACAGCAGGCTTATCGTTTTTACGCCTTTGCACAAATCCCATCTCATTGAGGAGGGGCAAAACATCTTTACCTTTTTTCTGTTGACCATAAACGATTCTGCAAGTAGCCACAAAGTCTGCCAGGCACATGTCCTCATACTCTGGAGTTTCAGGTCGTGATTTGTACTTATCACTCAAAGATGTCATCCAAATGTTGGAACATTCTGTTGTTGTGTTCTCCAGGACCGACAAGGGCCGACTCATTTTCACAGGGTTATCATCAGTAGGTATGAATATTACAGCACGTGAACTCTGCTTCATGTGAAGACCACATGCACGAGCAACACATTCTTGAGCGCTGACCTCTCGCTTCTTTGAATACGCCTGCATGACTGCTCTCATCTCGTCACACTCATTCACATTGTCTGTATTGGAGTTTGCAATGACTGTTTTCAGGTACTCAGATAGGCCTCCTTCTTTTTTACTGATGTAACTGGTCAAATAGATTATGGCACCATAGGCATCTACTATGTAGCTGATATCGATATTGGCATTCCAGGCTTCAAGCAGGTGTGGATTATAACCATTTATCCAACAGTCCTTTGGATCACGCTTTAGTATGACTGTGCTCCTTGAATTCATCATATTCAGGCATTGCTCATATTGTGTGTGTGTTAATTCACATCTAGCCAAGAGTTGCTCTAGAGTGAAGGAAGCAATTTCAGGTTCATTCAGCAGCTGGTTCAGCGGTCTGAGCTTGTTCTTTGCTGTTTCTATGTCCAGTTCATCATCGTCACAGGGTCTTGTGATCATTGTCTCCTTGCAGGGTGGTTGGGGAAACCAAAACGGCATCCAGAGTTCAAACTCTTGAAACATGTCTTTGAGTGGTTCTTACTGTGTTTTTGCACTTCTGTTACTTTCTTGTGCAGTTCAGGTTGTGTCTGTGGATCAGGCAGCTGAGCTGTGATGTATTTATTTACAAAATCCACAACAGTCTGATCATCATCCTCATCAAACACAGGTGCACCTTCTACCCATAAGAGACAGTGTATGTGTGGGCTTCCTCTGTGCTGAAACTCAACTCTGTAAAAGTAATCAATGACTTTGCCAAGTGGCTGTGCAGGAGATAAGAGTAAATCTCTGAATAATGCCTCAACTCTCTTATCAAACATGCGCATTGCTGTCACAGGATTACTTCTCAGTATGTCACACTTTGCCGACCAGTCGAGTTCTTCAAAGTTGACCTCTTCACATTGCTGTCTGGTTATTGCCTCAATCACTTCAGGCCAACGCATTTCAGCAGCTGAAAATGTGCAAAAGAATGTGGGCGTTCCCAACTGTCTGATCATGGCAAAGAGATCTCGTGTTGTTTTCTCCCAATAGGCCGGGGTTCCTCTCAGCGGCTGCATGAATCTCACTGCATCTTTATTTCTCACCAGCTTCTCAACCTCGCGTTTATCTTGTAACATACCTGAGGTTATTCTCCGTCCATCTCGAGTCATTGGTTTTGCCTTCCTTAACTGCACCGTCATGCTAGAAGTAGCCAGATGTATTTCAGTCACAAACTGTGCAAAAAACAAATAGTTGGTGTCTTTGGCAAAACGTTCATCGATACAGAAAAGTCTGGATTTGAAATAGGCACTCGGTGATACTTTAATCAGCCTCTGTTCATCCAGTGTGTTTTGACCAGTAGGAAACTGCACAGGGAATGCCATGGCCTCCAGTTTAGGTGTCTTGAAAAAGCTTATTGGACTGTTTCTTTCAGCTGGTGCAACACAGTAGATTCCTTCACTGAAACATAAGATCTCCTCAGACACATCAGGGGGCTGCAAACAGGACTCGAGTGCAAAACCATGATTAGATGATTCATCTGCTGGCTCTGGAACATCTCCCATCTGCTCATGTGGTTGTTCACCATCACATGATAACATGTCCTGTTCATTTTCAGGCTCATTTACAGCTTCACACAGTGCATTTTTCTCACAATTGTCAATTTCCATTAAATCAGCCTCATCATAATCCTCCTCCTCCATGCTGTCATGCTCATCCTCTTCATCATCATCGTCGGGAAGTGTAGGATCACATAGCTCAGCTTCGTCTCTGATACTTACATCTGCATACTGTGGATGAATCTCTTTCAGTTTATGGAGTGCCTGCACAAGTTTAGACCAGGTTACAGTCTGAAACACCTGATGACCTTTGTAAGACAAGCGTCTCTTCAGTTTTACTCTCATCACTTGACAATCACTTCTCAGTCGAGGGTAACACATCAACAGTTTCCTGGACCTCTGAGGGCACACACACAACGTTTCCTCTGATAGCACTCTGTCTGCCTTTGGGAAGAGGAATAATCTTTGCAAATGGAATACATTTGGCAATGAGATGTCGTTCCAGTATTTTGAGATCAGACAGTTCAGGTGGAATATCAGCAAGCTCCAATTTATTGGCAGCAGCAAGTGATGGCATGCATCCAATTTTAAGATGGTTATGGCAGGTGTGACAAATCCACTCTTTCTTTCTCTCATCAGGCAAACTGCACTGTTCATTTCTGCAGGCATCATCACACACATGAACAAACTTTCCTGTCAAACATGTTGCAACCATATCTGGATTCTTCACATACTTTGACCTTCTGCAGAGTCGCACTTGGTTAGGAAATGAAGCCTTGAAACATACAGTACAGGGGTACGATGGACCAGCCTTTATTTGAGACTTGAATGCAGATATGGCCTCATTGATCAGACTGTTGTCACTGTCTTGTGGTTGTCTGTTTGTCCGTCTGTATTTCCTTTTGATTTTCATGGCACATCTCATGCTATGCATAATTCTAAATGCAAGATTGTTATGGTACCTGTTTCGCATGATCTGTTTCATTGTTTCTCTGTGTCTTATCCTAAAAGCTCTGTCATGTGCATACCGCTGAGTCATATGAGATCTCTGTCTCTGTCTAAACTCTGGACTTTCTGTATACCGGTTAGTAATATAGAATCTCTGCCTCTGTCTGAACTCTGGACTTTCTCTATATTGAGCTGTGATATAGTTTTTCATGTATTGCTTTTGTTTCTGTCTAAACTCTGGGCTTCTCTCTATAATGAGCTGTGATATAGTTTTTCATGTATTGCTTTTGTTTCTGTCTAAACTCTGGGCTTTCTCTATAATGAGCTGTGATATAGTTTTTCATATATTGCTTTTGTTTCTGTCTAAACTCTGGGCTTTCTCTATAATGAGCTGTGATATAGTTTTTCATATATTGCTTTTGTTTCTCTCTAAACTCTGGGCTTTCTCTGTAATGAGCTTTGATGTATTGTTTCATGAACTGTTTCTGTCTCTGTCTGAATTCAGCATTTTCTGCATAGTGTCTAACAATGTAATCTCTTTGTTTCTGTCTGATTTCTACATTCTTGTGATATCGGTTTGCAGTGTATTGGGTTTTCTTTTGTCTTTGACAACTGTCTTTATACTTCTTGCTTGAATATGTTTTCTTCTTTGTTTTGTAACCTTCATCAGTAGCATATTTCTGCCTTTCCTTCCTCTTTTGATTGTTCTGTTCTTCTTTGTCGTGGTTTTTCTGGCACCGTTAATCTGTTTTTCATTTTTCTCCTTTGGTTTTTGCTAAACTTTTTCAGCGTCTGAGAAAACAGAATCACTGTGAAAGTCATCACATGTTGAAGAGCAACTAAACTGACCTGATGGTTCTGGTTCAGTTTCACTTTCAGGAAGTATGACCTCTTGTTGACTTACAGATGATGTAAAAGTAGATGTTTGACATCTGAATTCAGGGTTTATCATTTCACTTCTCAATTCTGAATCATTCTGAGGCTCATTCTGTGAGGGGACTTGTGTGATGTGGACATATGATTCACTGCTTGTCTTTAGTGTTCAGTGCAGTTGAAATGCTCTCAGGAATATCATTCTCTGTGATTCTCGTTAGAGTTGATGAGTTTGGTTCCTTGTGAGCTTCATCCAACAGAGCAGGTGCAGCAGTAGTGTTAACTGTAGGTGTGTAGTCTGTGTCTGGGACAGCATCACTCAGGTTCACTGGGCTCAAAGTGTAAAACTCCACTGGTTTCAGCTCGTATTCACGGGAAAGAGGTACCTCCATCTTGTCATACAAAGTTAAGAGTCTGTTGATCATGTCACTCAGACGTGTGAACTTCAGCATCACAGCTTTACCACAATTGCGTGACTCTGGTGGCAGAGGAAGACCGCTGGCTGTCCTGGAGTGAGGATCAAAGAAACATATTGCCTGATCTGGATCTGAACACTGCGATGCACAATGAGTTTCATAATCAGCAATTGCATACTGCACATCTGAACACAAGCAGCTCAGTCTTGCCTCTAGGATCAGAAGGTATCTGCAGCTTCCTTTGAGGTTCTCTATATTTGCCATACCTGGAAGGCTGGTCATGTCCACATGATACCTCACACCTGCGGCATCATTACTATGCTCTGGGAGTTCATCCGTTGCAATTGCGATAACTGTTGGAGGAACACCTTGCTCCGGCCTCATGACATCCACATCACTTTATCCGGACACGATTCGTCCGCTTGAGTAATGTTTCATACTCATGAAGGAATGCCAGGAAAGTTAGAGAGTTACAGTGCACTGCGTGCTCCTGTTTTTCTAGATTTCGGCCATATTTTGGATTCTACGCCTGGCGGCGAGAGGCCCCACGAAATGGTTTCTGAAGTGACTGCCCACATTTCACACACGGATGGTCCCTGGCCTCTTGGCTTAACCGGCTTCGAAAATAAGGAAGGTCCCTCCTGCTACACATTGTCTATCAATACATGCGGAAGGAACTGCCGTCTCTGCCTTGACCTCTGTCGTCCTTTACATGCACTCTGCGAAGTCCTGCTACCTGACTACAGCATCACACTTTACAACATCAGCTTAAGTCACCTTGGCTTACATATAGGGATTTTGCTTGGACACTCCCTGTTTGACCCTTTCACCTTGGACTGTGGCACGACACCGTTCTCTGATGGCACTTGGGATGAGACCAGGTCCGGTCAGCACATCATGACGCTTCACAACATCTGCCGTAGGTCCCCTCTGGTACAAGTACAGATTACATTGACCTCCATGTTTGACCTTTTCACTGTTGCCGTGGAGACACATTCTCTGCGCACAACTTCTGGGGACCAATTCTCCTTGTTGCTTCACTTGTTGATCGCGCTCTGCCACAGCGTTTCTTGAAGGCTCGTGAAACCTGTTCCTTGATTCCCCATTGTTGCTCTCCAAAACCACCCAAAAATATTTGTCCTTTATCCATGTACTTCTATTAATTCAGACCCCCACCACAGAACCCTGCACAGTAAGGTTTTACTTTTAATTCAGAATCAAATTTCCTTTTTCAAAACTGACACGGCTTCTGAGGGTTCTAGATTTGTCACAGTCACTGTATGCTGACAAAAATTACGCATCGACTAAACTTAATGCAAAATCACTGATCACTATATTCAGTGATAACATGAAGGTTTCAACAAGTAAAAACTTGAAAATTCATTGCGTAACATGAACCAAACCAAATACAAATGTTTCCTTGTTGATTAATCCTGCCAAAAAAACAGTTTATCTCGTACTTTTTTTGTTTCTTCTATAGCAGTTTCTGTATAACGTGTTAGCCAGCAGTGCAGCGCTCTCAACATTACTTTATTTTTCTCTTAGATTAACAGACTCTTTCTCAGTACTTTAGTAATCATGTCCTCTGTCCTCGCTCCTCAAATGCTTTCACCTCACCACGCCACAACTAACACCTGATAAAGATTTAATAAGACAAACTATGCGTGATAAACTCTGGCTATATATAAGGTGTAGATTCCCCATCCAGGCAGCACAGGTGTAGCAAGCTCGGATGGCAGGTGAGGGCCTTCTCAGGACCCATCCGCAGCAGATTTCTCTCCCGTCTGCGTTGATGTTGACACCCGTAAAACACTACCCACTCCAAAGAAACTGCCGGTGTCCTCCTTACAGATGTCTCTCTCTTTTTATTTTGCATAACTTCACCACAAACGCAACCCCACTTGGATATCCACTCAGTGACTGAACTGAATAAACAAATTTAAATATATGTCCCAAACAAAACCTCAGACTGGGGGGGGTACTCAAACCTGCAGTCAAGATCAATAAGGTGCTGAACAATAAGTTTCCAAATGTGTATATGCCGCATCACTCCCAATTATTCCAAGCTTATGCGCAAATATTTATCTGCTACTATTCACGTCGTATTTACTGTATTATACTAACTAATGCACATCTTGGAGGAGTATCTGGCTTTTCCCTGATCTCAGTCAACAAACCACATTTCTTATGAAAAACAAATCTTATGATCTATTCAAAATGATGTCACTACAATCTTTTTTCTGCTCCACTAGTTGTGCAAATAACTTTACTTCTTCACAATTTAATTTTCATTGTTTTCTCCTAACTATTTAAAGCTTAAAAATTTAGTTGGAGACATAATCTTTGGCATCTTTTCTGCCAACAAGTATTCAAACACTGAGAACAGACAGACCGACAAACAGAACAGAAAAGGGTATCAGCCCAGTACTTGTACTCAGAGGAACCAATACTCAAAGAAGGTGGAATGTATCCTCGAAAACTGGTACCGCTAACCAGCAGTAACCATAAAATGGGTTATGTAAATCTTGGTCATATAAAGCGGGCATCAAAAGCTTTGATCCAAAAAGCTTTCCAAACAAAAGATAGGACGGGGATAGTTGAGAATGACAGGAAAGAGAGAATCCAGCAGAGCTTGTTAGATGGCACAGGAAAGAGAGCAGCTTTGATAGACAGAGGGGGACACTGGAGATGGTCGTCAAAGGAGACCTGAAAGACACAAAGACATCATTAAGTGCTGTTTCAAAAATAAAGCATCAAGTGGTCTAACATCATACACTTCCAAAATTAAGAAAGACAATTTCCAGCTGTTCAACTAATTACAGTTGTGAGTGGCTCATGAATTACATACAGACTTTAACTTCCAGGAATAAACACATAATCACAATTGGCTCCTTAGGAAACACCATAATCATCCTTTCCCTCTGTCCAATAGACCTTTTTTTCTCCAACTATTCAACTCTGTGGAGTTTCTGACTTTTCATAACAGGGTCAGCTGCATACGAAGTGATCCCCTCTGGTTTTCTATGAAAAATCTTAAAGGACACTTAAGGTTAAGCATGTAAATGACTGGTTGTTGTTTGGCAGGTGCTACTTGAGCTTTGATGTATTTGCCGAAAGGGTGCTGTCCACATAGGGTGACTGTCTTATGTGTATTAACTAATTCCTGCCATGACCAACTAGATGGTTAGAGCAGGCGGGCAGCTTTCATCAGTCACTACACAGAAGGTGGAAGTTAAAACAAATGAAATCTGATTGAAAGTCCTGCTCATTAATGCTAATTTTCTAATTTCTTGTGACACTCTGCTCGGTACCTTAACTCCGTTCAGCAACATTTACAAGTGCCTAAGCATTTTACCTTTGAATATTGTCGACACCATAAGGCTAATTCACCAGCCCTTCCCACGCTGACAAAAAGATATAAAATGATTCCTTCAGTGTTGTGAATCACACAGACAGAGCAAAACCCCAGGAGCCATGAAGTTTTGCATAACAGTGCCTGAACAGATAACAGATAAGCTGAGGGTTTTTTTTTAGTGACAGATCTCATGTTTTGTACAAGCTGCCAACGTGTGTAGATCCTTCCCTGGGAGACGTCATTCTCTTTAAAATGTGCCTGTGCAAATCATGTTCCCTAGCCTCTACGAGCTGATCAGTTGAACAACAACTGCAGAGTTCCACTGTGTTTCCTACTGCCGTAGTGACACAATTGTTGGTGTTCTGCTAGTAAATAAACTGTGGTATGATGGATCAGGGCACATGATGACCCTGAGTTCTGTAGTTACAAATTTAAAACTATGCTACAAAATATTATTCCAGAAGCGTAGTTTTTTTGTTAATGACTCTGGACCTCTGCTTTAATAGCAGAATCCAATGTTTAATTCTACTGTAGTTTCAGGTCAACCCCTGAAGTGATGATTCAGCACTAAAAGGCAATTTTTAAAATGTAATTCAAATACTGTTCAATAGGATTTTTGAGATAATGGTCCATCCATCCATCCATTCGCTTCCGCTCATCCTGTTCAGGGTAACGGGGGGGGGGGAGGCTGGAGCTATCCCAGCTGTCATAGGACGAGAGGGCAGGTACACCCTGAACAGGGTCGCCAGCCTGTCGCAGGGCCAACCACCGACTAGCAATCCAAACTTTCACACTCACATTCACCACCCTATGGCAATTTAGAGTAGCAAATAACCTAACCCAGTAAGTTCATGTCTGGAAAC
>JACBYM010000459.1:0-20484 GCA_013435755.1 Amphilophus citrinellus | reverse complement strand
ATTTGAAATTTTCAGGCACTTGAAATAACTCAAAAAGTATAAGTGCCAGGGTGACCATACTTGGCACAGAGGGTGTGTTGGAGACGTCCTACCCGCCCACCAAGTTTGGTAGTCCTAGGCCCTGCCCTTCCTATAGCTGCCATAGACTCCCATTCATTTCTCACACTTGGTCCCCTTCCGGGTAGGAGTGTCCAATTGAGACGGGAGTTGGTTCTGCGTGCTCGGGGCGTCGTGCCGAGCTGTTAGACACCCAACATGACATGGTTCCAGAACATGACCAAAAATGGGTTTTTGTTAGGCTTAGGTATAGGGGTTTTGACCCAGGTGCCCGAGAGGGCACTCAAAATAACTCAAAAAGTACAAGTGCCAGGGTGACCATACTTTGCACAGAGGGTGTGTTTTAGACGTCCTACACGCCCACCAAGTTTGGTAGTCCTAGGCCCTGCCCTTCCTATAGCTGCCATAGACTCCCATTCATTTCTCACACTTGGTCCCATTCCAGCTAGGAGTGTCGTATCGATCTGGGAGTTAGTTCTGCGTGCTCAGGGGGTCCCCCCGAGTAGGGTTAGGGAATTAAATAATTGGTGCAGGGGTAAACCCCCACACAATGCACGGGCCATTCGGGTTCGGGAGGTTATTCCCCCCACCCACAATTCAAAAAATTGCCCATCATAGGCTTAAACGGGGTTTTACAACGTTGCCTTGAGCCCGTCGCGACGTTTCGGCTCTCTTTTTGGCCTTCTTCTGGCGTGGGCTCAAGGCTTGTGGGTTTCGTTTAACTTCCATTTATGTGTTTCTATTTTCCCACTTCTCTTCTCTTTCTTTTGGCACCCCCTTTGTATGTCTGCCACCTTGGGCTCTCAACTTTCCTTTTTCTGACTTTTTTGTCCTTTTTCTGACTTTTTTGTCCTTTATGTGGTCTTTATTTCTGTCTTTTTCTTGACTTTTTTTTCTGGACTTTTTCTTGACTTTTTTCTGTCCTTTATCTGTCCTTTCTTTAGACCTTTATTTGTCCTCTGTGGCACCCCCGTTTGTCTGCCCATCTAGGGCTCACTACTCTCCTTTCTGTTTTTCTTGTTTTCCCGTTATTTTCCTCCTGCTCCTCCTGTCCTTTCCTCCTTCTCCTCCTGTTGTTTTTTCCTCTTACCTCTCTGATTGTCTGTCCCTTTTGACTGTTTGTGGTGTCTGTCCTTATTTTAGGTTCTCTTTGTATTTTTTGTGTGTCCAATTTGGGATTAATTTTAGGTTTAGGGTTCAGGGAGGGGATAACTTGGGGTTAGAGTGTCCAATTAGGGTTAGGATCTTAGGGTTAGGGCATTTATAAAATAGTGGGTTAGGGGAACATACAATAAGGTGGGGGAGGCCCCCCACTAAAGGCACTGGCCATTAGCGGTCGGGGAGCCGCACCCCCACCCAGGTTTCAAAAAATTGCCCTTCTTGGGCTTAGCATGCTCTCTTGAGCCCGTCGCGACGTTTCGGCGTCTTTTCGCCTTCCTCAGGCTGGGCTCAAGATTTTTGTGTTTTTTCTTCTCTTTTTCTCTGTTTGTACCCTTTTGGTTTCTATGTTTTTCTGTTTGTACTTTCTGTTCTGATGTTTTTCCTCCTTTCTTTCTTTCCTTCTTTCCACTCTTCCCCCGTTTGTTCTGTCTCCCCCTCATGTGTGTTTTTATGTTACCCTCTCTGTGTCTGCCGAACTCTGGCTCCCTGACTTCTTCTCGTGCCTTTCTTAGCCTTTTATTTAGGCAGCCCATCCATTTGTCAGGGGGTTAGGGTTAGGGGTTAGGGTTAGGAACAAGGTTGGGACCCCGACTCCCCCATCTTTGGGGACCGGGGAATGCAGGGGCCATCCTCCCCTCCTGTCTCCCCCTCCCCCCTTGGAATAGGCCCCTTGGCCCTCGCATGTGGTCCCCCCGGTCGTCACGACGGCGACCGCGGCGGACCACTGTCCAACTGGACATTGTCCAATAAAAAACACCCCAAACAAAACTTTAAAAAAAAACCACAACTAAGGAAGCAGCAGTTGCTGTGTAAATAGCTAAATCAGCTTTTTATAAAATAAAATCTAAAATCCGCAAAAAAACCCACAAACAACCAAGGGAGCAGCAAAATTGCTGTATAAATAGCTTAATCCGCTTTTAAAATTGTCCTCTTAGTTAAAAAAACAAAATAAACCCAATGAAATAAAATCTGAAAACTGAAAACAAACAAACAACCAACCAAGGGAGCAGCAAAATTGCTGTATGGATAGCTAAACCAGCTTTTAGGGTTGTCTTCTGTTCCCCCCAAAAAATTTTTTTTCAAAACAAACCCCCTATGAAATAAAATATGAAATAAAATATGTTCTGAAAACCGAAAAATGAGCTCTCAATTTATTTAGCCTCCAATGGCGACGTTTCGGCTGCAAAAGCAGCCTTCATCAGGCTGGAGGCTTAATATATGGCTCTGGATACAGCTGTGTAGATCCTTTCCCTTCAGCTGTCAGGCACAGAATGACAGGCTCTCTGCCTTCCCCCTATTTATAACCTCATCGTCTGGGGGTGTGGTTTAAAGGAGGTAAGTAAAATAAGGTACGTAAATGTAACCCAAGGTAAATAAATGTAAACCAAAATGTTTTTAAAGGAGGTAAGTAAATTAAGGTAAGTAAAATGTATCCCAAATTGTTTTTAAATTAATTACTGCTTTTTTAAGAAAATGTACTGGTTTTAATGAATTTTAATGAATAACCTATCCTTTTGATACTTGATGAACTTTCTTCACCCTAATAAAATTATTTATTTTTTCACTGTTTTTAATGTCTTTTTAAAGTTTTTAACTTTTTCTTGTTTTTATAGTTTCTAATTCTATCTTCTTAATTGAACTCTAATAAACTCAATAGAAAGGGTCTACCAGATCAACTAAAATATACCACCAAGAAGAAATTATAAGAATAACCTAAAAAAAGAAAGAAAATATAAGAATAACCTAAAAAAAGCAATAAATTAGGAATAATTAAATAAATGAGTACTAATTTAAGTACATAGATAAATAAATCAAAGTAAATATAGTAACTAAGGGGAAAAGGTTGAATAGGGTTAGGGTTAGAAGAGGGTAGGGTTAGGGTTTAAGGTTGGGGTTGTGAAAGGTTAGGGTTAGGGTTGAGGAGGGGGTTAGGGTAAGGGAAAGGGTTGGGTTTAGGGTTAGGGTTAGGGTTAGGGTTAGGGGTTAGGTTTTTGAATTATAATCTCAAAGGCTCCCCCCACCTCGTCCGACGACTCGGCAGTTGAATGGGGAGCCAGCGGCAGGCACTGGCCGTCGCTCGTCATTCGTCGACCCCATTCCTGGCTATGTCCACCCTGACTTCTCCTTTTCCCGTCAATTGTTTGGTTTTCATTTGCAGGTGTATCACCCTTTCCATTCTGTTTTCTTGAATTCAGTTTCAGGATGGTTTTCCACCTTTTCGTCCTTTTGTTAATGGTCTATTTTTCACTGTTTTAATAGGCTATTTATTTAGCATATCTGAATTGGAAGTAAAGTACAGAGTAATATTAATCGAAATTTGGAGACACATCATCAGTAGTGGACCCTGGGATCATCGGGCGTTTCGGCCATTATCACTAGACACCCTCACCCAAGGGAGGCCCAGCCGGGTGTGATCAAGACCCGGTGTGTGTCTCCTAGCCAATCTGGTGTTATTTGGTGGATTCGTTAGGTCCATTTGATCTTCGGTTTTTAGTTTTTACCCATCTGGTATTAGGTTCAGCTCTGATTCTTTTGGATTCAGAGTTTTATCTGTGTTAAAGTTTTCACCTATCCGGTATTAGGTTAGTCGGGTTAAAGGTCAATTCTGACTTTAAGTGCCCAATAAGGGTTTTGTAGACCATGGAGGGTCGTTATCCTTTCGGTTTCAAAGGGTTTTCCCATAAGTGGGATTAGATCTTAGGTTCGGGATTACAAGATTGAGTCGTGATAAGCTTCGGCTGTATTTTTTAAGGTTTCCTTTCTGGTATTTAGGTAAGTCGTGGTAAGTATCGGGTTTTTTCTAGGACGTTCCTGTCTGGTGTTCATTTGAACAGGTCGGAGTTACGGTAAGTATGAAAGCTCGTCCTTTTTCGGTTTTTCAGGTATGGGAGGTCCTACGCTCGGAGTTAAAGGATTGAACCGCGGTAAGGTTCATCCGTATTATCGAGAGACTGTCCGTCTGGTGTTTATTTGAATAGGTCGGAGTTACGGTGAGTACGAAAGCTCGTCCTTTTCCGGTTTTTCAAGCTCCAAGGTCGTGGCTGTTGGAGGCCTAGGTCCCGGTGCATCCGCGGCCTAGCCACCTAAGTTGGGCTAGGGGATGAAATTTGGGGGAAGAGGTGGCAATTTAAAGGAGTCCAATTCAGGTTTAGTGGGGAAAGAGTAGATCAGATTCGGTCGTGTGTGGTGCAAAGTGTTCTGGTGTGTGAGTGAGGCTAATCCTCATAGAAGACTGGGCCACGTTCAAGGTCCTGACGCCCTGGACCACCACACCCACGTGCATTGTCCCTAGAGTCGGGACATGGGGGGCCGCATACTTACCCCTTGCCCAGATTATACAGACCGGTTGTTAGCACCGTTAGGTTACCCCGGTCTGCCCGAACAAGGCCTGTAGCAGATGGATGATCCCTGTCTCTGATCTTCGTTCTCGAAGAGACCTGCCCCCGTGGACAGGGACAGTGCGTTGGGCTGGCAGAACCAGGTACAAGGCACCCCCCGAGGAGAGGAACCAGGGCCAGACACGGCCTAGCCGCTGTACCCAGGAACCTCCACCTCATACTGGGGAACGAGAAGTCCCAGGGCAGATCGTAGATCTCGCCAAGGAACCCTCTGGTGTCCTGACCGAACCCAGGTCCTGCGCACCCCCCGAGGGGAGGAACCGGGGCCAGACACGGCATAGCCGCTGTACCCAGGAACCCCCACCCCATACTGGGGAACGAGTAGTCCCAAGGCAGGCCGTAGACCTCACCGAGGGCCCTCTGGTGCATACCCCAGCCCAGGCCGGAAGGGCGCTTCACGGGAGGCTCCCCGGATCGGGGGAGATCTCCACGCGATCGTAAGGACCAGGGGTCGGCCGCCTAGGCAGTCGACTCCCCGGATCCCCATTCCGACCGGCCAGGGCCAGGGCTCGGACCCAGGAGAGTCTAGCCATTCCGGTACGGAGGAGCCGAGGAGAGTCCACGGACAGCGGCAGAGTCGCCACCATCCACGGCCCCCTCTAGCTACCTCCGTAACTCCGGGAAGCCAAGGCTTCGCGGGAGCCTGCCTCTCTGGCAAACGGGAAGACCCTGGGCCAGCCGCAGCGAGCTGCTGCCTCCCAAGGTCATCCCTGGCACCCTCCGACCCGTGAAGGCTGGTTGGTCTGATCGGACCCAGGGAGCCTCCCAGGGGGTCTCAGGACCAGCCGCGGCGAGCCGTTGCCTTCCAGAGCCCCCATCGGGATCGAGGGGACCCGGTGACGGCTCCCGTAGGCAGCCGCCACCCGGAACCCTCTGGCACCCCCACCAGCCCCGGCCGAAGCCAAGGTCGGGAAGCCCAAGTCTCACGGGGGTCTCCCAAAGGGGGAACCCGGACCAGCCGCGGCGAGCCGCTGCCTTCCAGGCACCCCGATGAGAAACGAGAAGACCCGGGACCAGCCGCAGCGAGCTGCTGCCTTCCCGGGAAATCTCTAACCCCCTCCGGACCGCCCCGGTCTAGACCAGTTGGTCTGATCGCCCAGGCCAGCAACGATCAGACCCAGGGAGCCACCCGGGAGGACCAAGCGTCGGCCCCCGTAGGTAACCGACTCCTGGAACCCCTGGCACCCCTATCGGCCCGAACCCAGACGGGAGCCGGGAGGCCAAGACCCAGTGGGAGCCACCCAGCGGGATACCCAGGGCCAGCCGCGGCGAGCCGCTGCCTCCCAGGGACACCCACCAGGAAGCGAGAAATCCCAGGACCAGCCGCAGCGAGCTGCTGCCTTCCAGGGAAATCTCTAGCTCCCCCTACTCTGCTCTACCACCCTCAGCAACTTCCCGTGACACCATACACCGCACGACCCCGAGAAGAGCTCTAATCTTATCCCTGTGTGTGATGTAATGCTCTTACCCGTTCCGAGTGTTCCATTTTCGTGGTAAACGTCTCGTTCCATTAGGGCATCTGGGTTCAATTACGAGGGCTTCATCTAGCCTCCCCTATCTCTGAAAAGCCAGTTACACTGACGGTGTCCGGATTTTACCCATCATGCCCCTGTGTCCGAGTATGCAAATTAGATTGCGTTCGGTCTACGCCCATTTGTGTCCCATCATGCACCTGTGTGTCGGTCTATTTGCATATTTCCCATCATGCTCAGTTAGGTGGCTGCACCATGAGTGAGGGTTGTATAGCGGATCAATAGGGGCTGTGATTATTCCCTGCATTGTCCGACCTGTAAAATGTAAAACTAGCTAAACGAAGCCCAACCCACTTCGAGCTAAGGCTCGGGAAGCCCATACTAGCATTGAGGCTAGGGGGTTTCCGTTCTAAGGGGTCAAGGTCGGGGTCATGTGCCAGGGCCGGAGCTAAGGTTAAGGGTCGGGGGGCCCGGAGCCCCGGATTGTAGAATAAAGGGATTAAAGTGGGCTAATGCTAATTTCAGCATTAGGGCTATGGTATAGGGTGTGTGTATAGGGGTCAAGGTCGGGGTCATGTGCCAGGGCCGAAGCTAAGGTTAAGGGTCGGGGGGCCCGGAGCCCCGGATTGTAAAATGAAAGGATTTAAGTGGGCTAATGCTAATTTTAGCATTAAGGCTATGGTATAGGGTGTGTGTATAGGGGGGGGGGGGGGGGGGGGGGTTGTAAAGTGGGGGTTATTTTTGACCTACGAGCCACGGTTAAGGCTAGAGGCCAGGCGGTAGGGTTACGGGTTCAAATTTAGGATAAAAGAGTGTGTAAGGGGGATGGGGGGGTGGGGGTTGGGTTAAGGGTTAAGGTTAGGGTTAGGGCTTAAGGCCCGTGGTTAAAATTGGGATAAAGTGTTATAGTTAAGGAATTAAGGTAAAGGTTAGTTTTAGGAGGTTAGGGTTAGGGCTTAAGGCCCAAGGTTGGGGTTAGTGGGTTAGGGTTAGGGCTTAAGGCCCAGGCTAGGGTTAGGGATAAGAACTAAGGTTAGGGAGTAAGGTTAGGGTTAGGATTAAGGTTCGGGTTAGGGCTAAAGGTCTATGGATGAGGTTTTAGGAGGTTAGGGTTAGGGCTTAAGGCCCAGGCTAGGGTTAGGGATGAGAGCTAAGGTTATGGAGTAAGGTTAGGGTTAGGATTAAGGTTCGGGTTAGGGCTAAAGGTCTATGGATGTAGGTTAGGGTTAGGGCTTAAGGCCCAAGGTTAAGGGTTCGAGTTAGGGTAAGAGCTACTGTTAGCGAGCTTAACATTAAGGTTAAGGTGGGAAGTTTAGGGCTAAAAGCCCTTGATTAGGGTTAGGGGGAGTGGGTTCGGTGTTTGAGTCTGTGTTCCTGAACTATTTGTATCTCGAGGTCGCTTTCCCGGTGCAGGCGAGTATCCTATGCAGGGGCCGGTCGTTTGGTCCGTCCATCCAAGAAAAAGAAAAAGCAGAAGGGAGGCAGAGCCAAGGTGGGGTCACCTGATCTGGTGTACGTCCACCCCCGCCGGATCGGGCTGTCGCTCTGCCTCCCCCTACTCACCCCATTGTCTGGGGGGAAAAAGGAGAGGAAGGAGAGCAAGAATATGGTCCTATAGTTGTTGTAAAGGAAAGTTCTTTTCTTGTGTTTATTATATTCAAGATGGTGGGGTTATCCCTTCTGTTCCAAGTCCAAGTGTATACCCACCCAGGTGTCGTCCGGAAGCCTGGTCCCCAGGAGGCCCTGAGTCAACCATAGGCCCCGGGGCAGACCCTGAGTGAGGGCGATCGTTGTCAGAACACTTGATAGTGTGTTAATCAATCTCAACCTTGTTTTGAGTTGGGTTTGGAGTCAGTCTAGGGGGACTCTGGACTTTAAGGGGCCCCGTAGTCCGGTGGCTCGGGCTGGGTTAGGTTTTTGAATTATAATCTCAAAGGCTCCCCCCACCTCGTCCGACGACTCGGCAGTTGAATGGGGAGCCAGCGGCAGGCACTGGCCGTCGCTCGTCATTCGTCGACCCCATTCCTGGCTATGTCCACCCTGACTTCTCCTTTTCCCGTCAAGTGTTTGGTTTTCATTTGCAGGTGTATCACCCTTTCCATTCTGTTTTCTTGAATTCAGTTTCAGGATGGTTTTCCACCTTTTCGTCCTTTTGTTAATGGTCTATTTTTCACTGTTTTAATAGGCTATTTAGTTAGCATATCTGAATTGGAATTAAAGTACAGAGTAATATTAATCGAAATTTGGAGACACATCATCAGTAGTGGACCCTGGGATCATCGGGCGTTTCGGCCATTATCACTAGACACCCTCACCCAAGGGAGGCCCAGCCGGGTGTGATCAAGACCCGGTGTGTGTCTCCTAGCCAATCTGGTGTTATTTGGTGGATTCGTTAGGTCCATTTGATCTTCGGTTTTTAGTTTTTACCCATCTGGTATTAGGTTCAGCTCTGATTCTTTTGGATTCAGAGTTTTATCTGTGTTAAAGTTTTCACCTATCCGGTATTAGGTTAGTCGGGTTAAAGGTCAATTCTGACTTTAAGTGCCCAATAAGGGTTTTGTAGACCATGGAGGGTCGTTATCCTTTCGGTTTCAAAGGGTTTTCCCATAAGTGGGATTAGATCTTAGGTTCGGGATTACAAGATTGAGTCGTGATAAGCTTCGGCTGTATTTTTTAAGGTTTCCTTTCTGGTATTTAGGTAAGTCGTGGTAAGTATCGGGTTTTTTCTAGGACGTTCCTGTCTGGTGTTCATTTGAACAGGTCGGAGTTACGGTAAGTATGAAAGCTCGTCCTTTTTCGGTTTTTCAGGTATGGGAGGTCCTACGCTCGGAGTTAAAGGATTGAACCGCGGTAAGGTTCATCCGTATTATCGAGAGACTGTCCGTCTGGTGTTTATTTGAATAGGTCGGAGTTACGGTGAGTACGAAAGCTCGTCCTTTTCCGGTTTTTCAAGCTCCAAGGTCGTGGCTGTTGGAGGCCTAGGTCCCGGTGCATCCGCGGCCTAGCCACCTAAGTTGGGCTAGGGGATGAAATTTGGGGGAAGAGGTGGCAATTTAAAGGAGTCCAATTCAGGTTTAGTGGGGAAAGAGTAGATCAGATTCGGTCGTGTGTGGTGCAAAGTGTTCTGGTGTGTGAGTGAGGCTAATCCTCATAGAAGACTGGGCCACGTTCAAGGTCCTGACGCCCTGGACCACCACACCCACGTGCATTGTCCCTAGAGTCGGGACATGGGGGGCCGCATACTTACCCCTTGCCCAGATTATACAGACCGGTTGTTAGCACCGTTAGGTTACCCCGGTCTGCCCGAACAAGGCCTGTAGCAGATGGATGATCCCTGTCTCTGATCTTCGTTCTCGAAGAGACCTGCCCCCGTGGACAGGGACAGTGCGTTGGGCTGGCAGAACCAGGTACAAGGCACCCCCCGAGGAGAGGAACCAGGGCCAGACACGGCCTAGCCGCTGTACCCAGGAACCTCCACCTCATACTGGGGAACGAGAAGTCCCAGGGCAGATCGTAGATCTCGCCAAGGAACCCTCTGGTGTCCTGACCGAACCCAGGTCCTGCGCACCCCCCGAGGGGAGGAACCGGGGCCAGACACGGCATAGCCGCTGTACCCAGGAACCCCCACCCCATACTGGGGAACGAGTAGTCCCAAGGCAGGCCGTAGACCTCACCGAGGGCCCTCTGGTGCATACCCCAGCCCAGGCCGGAAGGGCGCTTCACGGGAGGCTCCCCGGATCGGGGGAGATCTCCACGCGATCGTAAGGACCAGGGGTCGGCCGCCTAGGCAGTCGACTCCCCGGATCCCCATTCCGACCGGCCAGGGCCAGGGCTCGGACCCAGGAGAGTCTAGCCATTCCGGTACGGAGGAGCCGAGGAGAGTCCACGGACAGCGGCAGAGTCGCCACCATCCACGGCCCCCTCTAGCTACCTCCGTAACTCCGGGAAGCCAAGGCTTCGCGGGAGCCTGCCTCTCTGGCAAACGGGAAGACCCTGGGCCAGCCGCAGCGAGCTGCTGCCTCCCAAGGTCATCCCTGGCACCCTCCGACCCGTGAAGGCTGGTTGGTCTGATCGGACCCAGGGAGCCTCCCAGGGGGTCTCAGGACCAGCCGCGGCGAGCCGTTGCCTTCCAGAGCCCCCATCGGGATCGAGGGGACCCGGTGACGGCTCCCGTAGGCAGCCGCCACCCGGAACCCTCTGGCATCCCCACCAGCCCCGGCCGAAGCCAAGGTCGGGAAGCCCAAGCCTCACGGGGGTCTCCCAAAGGGGGAACCCGGACCAGCCGCGGCGAGCCGCTGCCTTCCAGGCACCCCGATGAGAAACGAGAAGACCCGGGACCAGCCGCAGCGAGCTGCTGCCTTCCCGGGAAATCTCTAACCCCCTCCGGACCGCCCCGGTCTAGACCAGTTGGTCTGATCGCCCAGGCCAGCAACGATCAGACCCAGGGAGCCACCCGGGAGGACCAAGCGTCGGCCCCCGTAGGTAACCGACTCCTGGAACCCCTGGCACCCCTATCGGCCCGAACCCAGACGGGAGCCGGGAGGCCAAGACCCAGTGGGAGCCACCCAGCGGGATACCCAGGGCCAGCCGCGGCGAGCCGCTGCCTCCCAGGGACACCCACCAGGAAGCGAGAAATCCCAGGACCAGCCGCAGCGAGCTGCTGCCTTCCAGGGAAATCTCTAGCTCCCCCTACTCTGCTCTACCACCCTCAGCAACTTCCCGTGACACCATACACCGCACGACCCCGAGAAGAGCTCTAATCTTATCCCTGTGTGTGATGTAATGCTCTTACCCGTTCCGAGTGTTCCATTTTCGTGGTAAACGTCTCGTTCCATTAGGGCATCTGGGTTCAATTACGAGGGCTTCATCTAGCCTCCCCTATCTCTGAAAAGCCAGTTACACTGACGGTGTCCGGATTTTACCCATCATGCCCCTGTGTCCGAGTATGCAAATTAGATTGCGTTCGGTCTACGCCCATTTGTGTCCCATCATGCACCTGTGTGTCGGTCTATTTGCATATTTCCCATCATGCTCAGTTAGGTGGCTGCACCATGAGTGAGGGTTGTATAGCGGATCAATAGGGGCTGTGATTATTCCCTGCATTGTCCGACCTGTAAAATGTAAAACTAGCTAAACGAAGCCCAACCCACTTCGAGCTAAGGCTCGGGAAGCCCATACTAGCATTGAGGCTAGGGGGTTTCCGTTCTAAGGGGTCAAGGTCGGGGTCATGTGCCAGGGCCGGAGCTAAGGTTAAGGGTCGGGGGGCCCGGAGCCCCGGATTGTAGAATAAAGGGATTAAAGTGGGCTAATGCTAATTTCAGCATTAGGGCTATGGTATAGGGTGTGTGTATAGGGGTCAAGGTCGGGGTCATGTGCCAGGGCCGAAGCTAAGGTTAAGGGTCGGGGGGCCCGGAGCCCCGGATTGTAAAATGAAAGGATTTAAGTGGGCTAATGCTAATTTTAGCATTAGGGCTATGGTATAGGGTGTGTGTATAGGGGGGGGGGGGGGGGGGGGGGTGTGTAAAGTGGGGGTTATTTTTGACCTACGAGCCACGGTTAAGGCTAGAGGCCAGGCGGGTAGGGTTACGGGTCAAATTTAGGATAAAAGAGTGTGTAAGGGGGATGGGGGGGTGGGGGTTGGGTTAAGGGTTAAGGTTAGGGTTAGGGCTTAAGGCCCGTGGTTAAAATTGGGATAAAGTGTTATAGTTAAGGAATTAAGGTAAAGGTTGGTTTTAGGAGGTTAGGGTTAGGGCTTAAGGCCCAAGGTTGGGGTTAGTGGGTTAGGGTTAGGGCTTAAGGCCCAGGCTAGGGTTAGGGATAAGAACTAAGGTTAGGGAGTAAGGTTAGGGTTAGGATTAAGGTTCGGGTTAGGGCTAAAGGTCTATGGATGAGGTTTTAGGAGGTTAGGGTTAGGGCTTAAGGCCCAGGCTAGGGTTAGGGATGAGAGCTAAGGTTATGGAGTAAGGTTAGGGTTAGGATTAAGGTTCGGGTTAGGGCTAAAGGTCTATGGATGTAGGTTAGGGTTAGGGCTTAAGGCCCAAGGTTAAGGGTTCGAGTTAGGGTAAGAGCTACTGTTAGCGAGCTTAACATTAAGGTTAAGGTGGGAAGTTTAGGGCTAAAAGCCCTTGGTTAGGGTTAGGGGGAGTGGGTTCGGTGTTTGAGTCTGTGTTCCTGAACTATTTGTATCTCGAGGTCGCTTTCCCGGTGCAGGCGAGTATCCTATGCAGGGGCCGGTCGTTTGGTCCGTCCATCCAAGAAAAAGAAAAAGCAGAAGGGAGGCAGAGCCAAGGTGGGGTCACCTGATCTGGTGTACGTCCACCCCCGCCGGTTCGGGCTGTCGCTCTGCCACCCCCTACTTGCCCCATTAGCCGGGGGGATAGGAGAGGAAGGAGAGCAAGAATAGTTCCTATAATTGTTGTAAGGGAGAGGTCCTTTCTTGTATTAAATATGTCCAAGATGGTGGGGTTATCCCTTTCTGTTCCAAGTCCAAGTGTATACCCACCCAGGTGTCGTCCGGAAGCCTGGTCCCCAGGAGGCCCTGAGTCAACCATAGGCCCCGGGGCAGACCCTGAGTGAGGGCGATCGTTGTCAGAACACTTGATAGTGTGTTAATCAATCTCAACCTTGTTTTGAGTTGGGTTTGGAGTCAGTCTAGGGGGACTCTGGACTTTAAGGGGCCCCGTAGTCCGGTGGCTCGGGCTGGGTTAGGTTTTTGAATTATAATCTCAAAGGCTCCCCCCACCTCGTCCGACGACTCGGCAGTTGAATGGGGAGCCAGCGGCAGGCACTGGCCGTCGCTCGTCATTCGTCGACCCCATTCCTGGCTATGTCCACCCTGACTTCTCCTTTTCCCGTCAAGTGTTTGGTTTTCATTTGCAGGTGTATCACCCTTTCCATTCTGTTTTCTTGAATTCAGTTTCAGGATGGTTTTCCACCTTTTCGTCCTTTTGTTAATGGTCTATTTTTCACTGTTTTAATAGGCTATTTAGTTAGCATATCTGAATTGGAATTAAAGTACAGAGTAATATTAATCGAAATTTGGAGACACATCATCAGTAGTGGACCCTGGGATCATCGGGCGTTTCGGCCATTATCACTAGACACCCTCACCCAAGGGAGGCCCAGCCGGGTGTGATCAAGACCCGGTGTGTGTCTCCTAGCCAATCTGGTGTTATTTGGTGGATTCGTTAGGTCCATTTGATCTTCGGTTTTTAGTTTTTACCCATCTGGTATTAGGTTCAGCTCTGATTCTTTTGGATTCAGAGTTTTATCTGTGTTAAAGTTTTCACCTATCCGGTATTAGGTTAGTCGGGTTAAAGGTCAATTCTGACTTTAAGTGCCCAATAAGGGTTTTGTAGACCATGGAGGGTCGTTATCCTTTCGGTTTCAAAGGGTTTTCCCATAAGTGGGATTAGATCTTAGGTTCGGGATTACAAGATTGAGTCGTGATAAGCTTCGGCTGTATTTTTTAAGGTTTCCTTTCTGGTATTTAGGTAAGTCGTGGTAAGTATCGGGTTTTTTCTAGGACGTTCCTGTCTGGTGTTCATTTGAACAGGTCGGAGTTACGGTAAGTATGAAAGCTCGTCCTTTTTCGGTTTTTCAGGTATGGGAGGTCCTACGCTCGGAGTTAAAGGATTGAACCGCGGTAAGGTTCATCCGTATTATCGAGAGACTGTCCGTCTGGTGTTTATTTGAATAGGTCGGAGTTACGGTGAGTACGAAAGCTCGTCCTTTTCCGGTTTTTCAAGCTCCAAGGTCGTGGCTGTTGGAGGCCTAGGTCCCGGTGCATCCGCGGCCTAGCCACCTAAGTTGGGCTAGGGGATGAAATTTGGGGGAAGAGGTGGCAATTTAAAGGAGTCCAATTCAGGTTTAGTGGGGAAAGAGTAGATCAGATTCGGTCGTGTGTGGTGCAAAGTGTTCTGGTGTGTGAGTGAGGCTAATCCTCATAGAAGACTGGGCCACGTTCAAGGTCCTGACGCCCTGGACCACCACACCCACGTGCATTGTCCCTAGAGTCGGGACATGGGGGGCCGCATACTTACCCCTTGCCCAGATTATACAGACCGGTTGTTAGCACCGTTAGGTTACCCCGGTCTGCCCGAACAAGGCCTGTAGCAGATGGATGATCCCTGTCTCTGATCTTCGTTCTCGAAGAGACCTGCCCCCGTGGACAGGGACAGTGCGTTGGGCTGGCAGAACCAGGTACAAGGCACCCCCCGAGGAGAGGAACCAGGGCCAGACACGGCCTAGCCGCTGTACCCAGGAACCTCCACCTCATACTGGGGAACGAGAAGTCCCAGGGCAGATCGTAGATCTCGCCAAGGAACCCTCTGGTGTCCTGACCGAACCCAGGTCCTGCGCACCCCCCGAGGGGAGGAACCGGGGCCAGACACGGCATAGCCGCTGTACCCAGGAACCCCCACCCCATACTGGGGAACGAGTAGTCCCAAGGCAGGCCGTAGACCTCACCGAGGGCCCTCTGGTGCATACCCCAGCCCAGGCCGGAAGGGCGCTTCACGGGAGGCTCCCCGGATCGGGGGAGATCTCCACGCGATCGTAAGGACCAGGGGTCGGCCGCCTAGGCAGTCGACTCCCCGGATCCCCATTCCGACCGGCCAGGGCCAGGGCTCGGACCCAGGAGAGTCTAGCCATTCCGGTACGGAGGAGCCGAGGAGAGTCCACGGACAGCGGCAGAGTCGCCACCATCCACGGCCCCCTCTAGCTACCTCCGTAACTCCGGGAAGCCAAGGCTTCGCGGGAGCCTGCCTCTCTGGCAAACGGGAAGACCCTGGGCCAGCCGCAGCGAGCTGCTGCCTCCCAAGGTCATCCCTGGCACCCTCCGACCCGTGAAGGCTGGTTGGTCTGATCGGACCCAGGGAGCCTCCCAGGGGGTCTCAGGACCAGCCGCGGCGAGCCGTTGCCTTCCAGAGCCCCCATCGGGATCGAGGGGACCCGGTGACGGCTCCCGTAGGCAGCCGCCACCCGGAACCCTCTGGCACCCCCACCAGCCCCGGCCGAAGCCAAGGTCGGGAAGCCCAAGTCTCACGGGGGTCTCCCAAAGGGGGAACCCGGACCAGCCGCGGCGAGCCGCTGCCTTCCAGGCACCCCGATGAGAAACGAGAAGACCCGGGACCAGCCGCAGCGAGCTGCTGCCTTCCCGGGAAATCTCTAACCCCCTCCGGACCGCCCCGGTCTAGACCAGTTGGTCTGATCGCCCAGGCCAGCAACGATCAGACCCAGGGAGCCACCCGGGAGGACCAAGCGTCGGCCCCCGTAGGTAACCGACTCCTGGAACCCCTGGCACCCCTATCGGCCCGAACCCAGACGGGAGCCGGGAGGCCAAGACCCAGTGGGAGCCACCCAGCGGGATACCCAGGGCCAGCCGCGGCGAGCCGCTGCCTCCCAGGGACACCCACCAGGAAGCGAGAAATCCCAGGACCAGCCGCAGCGAGCTGCTGCCTTCCAGGGAAATCTCTAGCTCCCCCTACTCTGCTCTACCACCCTCAGCAACTTCCCGTGACACCATACACCGCACGACCCCGAGAAGAGCTCTAATCTTATCCCTGTGTGTGATGTAATGCTCTTACCCGTTCCGAGTGTTCCATTTTCGTGGTAAACGTCTCGTTCCATTAGGGCATCTGGGTTCAATTACGAGGGCTTCATCTAGCCTCCCCTATCTCTGAAAAGCCAGTTACACTGACGGTGTCCGGATTTTACCCATCATGCCCCTGTGTCCGAGTATGCAAATTAGATTGCGTTCGGTCTACGCCCATTTGTGTCCCATCATGCACCTGTGTGTCGGTCTATTTGCATATTTCCCATCATGCTCAGTTAGGTGGCTGCACCATGAGTGAGGGTTGTATAGCGGATCAATAGGGGCTGTGATTATTCCCTGCATTGTCCGACCTGTAAAATGTAAAACTAGCTAAACGAAGCCCAACCCACTTCGAGCTAAGGCTCGGGAAGCCCATACTAGCATTGAGGCTAGGGGGTTTCCGTTCTAAGGGGTCAAGGTCGGGGTCATGTGCCAGGGCCGGAGCTAAGGTTAAGGGTCGGGGGGCCCGGAGCCCCGGATTGTAGAATAAAGGGATTTAAGTGGGCTAATGCTAATTTTAGCATTAGGGCTATGGTATAGGGTGTGTGTATAGGGGTCAAGGTCGGGGTCATGTGCCAGGGCCGAAGCTAAGGTTAAGGGTCGGGGGGCCCGGAGCCCCGGATTGTAAAATGAAAGGATTTAAGTGGGCTAATGCTAATTTTAGCATTAAGGCTATGGTATAGGGTGTGTGTATAGGGGGGGGGGGGGGGGGGTGTAAAGGGGGGGTTATTTTTGACCTACGAGCCACGGTTAAGGCTAGAGGCCAGGCGGTAGGGTTACGGGTTAAATTTAGGATAAAAGAGTGTGTAAGGGGGATGGGGGGGTGGGGGTTGGGTTAAGGGTTAAGGTTAGGGTTAGGGCTTAAGGTCCCGTGGTTAAAATTGGGATAAAGTGTTATAGTTAAGGAATTAAGGTAAAGGTTAGTTTTAGGAGGTTAGGGTTAGGGCTTAAGGCCCAAGGTTGGGGTTAGTGGGTTAGGGTTAGGGCTTAAGGCCCAGGCTAGGTTTAGGGGTAAGATCTAAGGTTAGGGAGTAAGGTTAGGGTTAGGATAAAGGTTCGGGTTAGGGCTAAAGGTCTATGGACTGAGGTTTTAGGAGGTTAGGGTTAGGACTTAAGGCCCCGGCTAGGGTTAGGGATGAGAGCTAAGGTTATGGAGTAAGGTTAGGGTTAGGAAAAAGGTTCGGGTTAGGGCTAAGGTCCATGGATGTAGGTTAGGGTTAGGGCTTAAGGCCCAAGGTTAAGGGTTCGAGTTAGGGTAAGAGCTACTGTTAGCGAGCTTAACATTAAGGTTAAGGTGGGAAGTGTAGGGCTAAAAGCCCTTGATTAGGGTTAGGGGGAGTGGGTTAGGGTTAGGGTTAGGTTTAGAAATAGGAATAGGGGTCCCAGCCTTGCCGGGTCCCCTATAGTGCACGGGCCATCGTGGGACAGGTGGCTAGTGCCCCCTAGTCAAAAAATTGCCCATCCTTGGGTTGTAATATGGCCATTGTTATTACCTTGAGCCCGTCGCGACGTTTCGGCCTCCCTTGGCCTTCTTCAGGCTCGGACTCAAGGTCTGTTCCCTTTTCTGGGGTTTATATACTCTCCCTCTTTTTGGTTTTTTCGTTCTGATTTTTTCGTTCTGTCTTTTTCGTAAACATTTGCTCATTTTCCCTTTCCATTCCTCTGTTGTTTTTCTTCACTCTTTCTTTCTCTTTTTCTAATTCCCTTCTGTTCTGGCACCCCCTTTGTCTGCCCTTTTGGCTCACCAACTTCCTGTTCCTTTGTTTCTTATTATTAATTTTGGCCTTTGTTATTTCACTTTGTTTGTTGTTTGGCCTTTCTCATCTTTTTCTTTATGGCACCCCCAGTGTCTGCCCGACTTGGGCTCCCCTACTTGTCTTTTGTGTTTCCATTTTCCTATGTTTCTTTGACTTTCTGTTTGTCTTTTCCATTTCCCACGTTTGGTTTTGATGTTCCTGTTTTTTTTAGTTTTTTCTTCTTTTTTAGGGGTAGGATTGGGGTTAGGGGTAGGATTAGGGGTAGGGTTAGTTTAGATGTGCCCAATCTAGGGTTAGGGTTAGGGTTAGGGTTAGGGGGTTAGGGTTAGGGTTAGGGCTCAGGGAGAGAGTGGTTAGGGTTAGGGTTATCTAACCGGCAGGTCTGTCCCTTCCCACTGAGACCCCCTCAAAAATTGTCCTCCTTTCCCTTCTTTCCTCTGTATCTGTCCTCTTGTCTTTGTCCTTATCCTCTCCTTTTTTGGTTTTTTAAGTGGTCGGGGGCACCACCCATCCCACGAGGCACTGGCTGGTTAGGTTTAGAAATAGGAATAGGGGTCCCAGCCTTGCCGGGTCCCCTATAGTGCACGGGCCATCGTGGGACAGGTGGCTAGTGCCCCCTAGTCAAAAAATTGCCCATCCTTGGGTTGTAATATGGCCATTGTTATTACCTTGAGCCCGTCGCGACGTTTCGGCCTCCCTTGGCCTTCTTCAGGCTCGGACTCAAGGTCTGTTCCCTTTTCTGGGGTTTATATACTCTCCCTCTTTTTGGTTTTTTCGTTCTGATTTTTTCGTTCTGTCTTTTTCGTAAACATTTGCTCATTTTCCCTTTCCATTCCTCTGTTGTTTTTCTTCACTCTTTCTTTCTCTTTTTCTAATTCCCTTCTGTTCTGGCACCCCCTTTGTCTGCCCTTTTGGCTCACCAACTTCCTGTTCCTTTGTTTCTTATTATTAATTTTGGCCTTTGTTATTTCACTTTGTTTGTTGTTTGGCCTTTCTCATCTTTTTCTTTATGGCACCCCCAGTGTCTGCCCGACTTGGGCTCCCCTACTTGTCTTTTGTGTTTCCATTTTCCTATGTTTCTTTGACTTTCTGTTTGTCTTTTCCATTTCCCACGTTTGGTTTTGATGTTCCTGTTTTTTTTAGTTTTTTCTTCTTTTTTAGGGGTAGGATTGGGGTTAGGGGTAGGATTAGGGGTAGGGTTAGTTTAGATGTGCCCAATCTAGGGTTAGGGTTAGGGTTAGGGTTAGGGGGTTAGGGTTAGGGTTAGGGCTCAGGGAGAGAGTGGTTAGGGTTAGGGTTATCTAACCGGCAGGTCTGTCCCTTCCCACTGAGACCCCCTCAAAAATTGTCCTCCTTTCCCTTCTTTCCTCTGTATCTGTCCTCTTGTCTTTGTCCTTATCCTCTCCTTTTTTGGTTTTTTAAGTGGTCGGGGGCACCACCCATCCCACGAGGCACTGGCTGGTTAGGTTTAGAAATAGGAATAGGGGTCCCAGCCTTGCCGGGTCCCCTATAGTGCACGGGCCATCGTGGGACAGGTGGCTAGTGCCCCCTAGTCAAAAAATTGCCCATCCTTGGGTTGTAATATGGCCATTGTTATTACCTTGAGCCCGTCGCGACGTTTCGGCCTCCCTTGGCCTTCTTCAGGCTCGGACTCAAGGTCTGTTCCCTTTTCTGGGGTTTATATACTCTCCCTCTTTTTGGTTTTTTCGTTCTGATTTTTTCGTTCTGTCTTTTTCGTAAACATTTGCTCATTTTCCCTTTCCATTCCTCTGTTGTTTTTCTTCACTCTTTCTTTCTCTTTTTCTAATTCCCTTCTGTTCTGGCACCCCCTTTGTCTGCCCTTTTGGCTCACCAACTTCCTGTTCCTTTGTTTCTTATTATTAATTTTGGCCTTTGTTATTTCACTTTGTTTGTTGTTTGGCCTTTCTCATCTTTTTCTTTATGGCACCCCCAGTGTCTGCCCGACTTGGGCTCCCCTACTTGTCTTTTGTGTTTCCATTTTCCTATGTTTCTTTGACTTTCTGTTTGTCTTTTCCATTTCCCACGTTTGGTTTTGATGTTCCTGTTTTTTTTAGTTTTTTCTTCTTTTTTAGGGGTAGGATTGGGGTTAGGGGTAGGATTAGGGGTAGGGTTAGTTTAGATGTGCCCAATCTAGGGTTAGGGTTAGGGTTAGGGTTAGGGGGTTAGGGTTAGGGTTAGGGCTCAGGGAGAGAGTGGTTAGGGTTAGGGTTATCTAACCGGCAGGTCTGTCCCTTCCCACTGAGACCCCCTCAAAAATTGTCCTCCTTTCCCTTCTTTCCTCTGTATCTGTCCTCTTGTCTTTGTCCTTATCCTCTCCTTTTTTGGTTTTTTAAGTGGTCGGGGGCACCACCCATCCCACGAGGCACTGGCTGGTTAGGTTTAGAAATAGGAATAGGGGTCCCAGCCTTGCCGGGTCCCCTATAGTGCACGGGCCATCGTGGGACAGGTGGCTAGTGCCCCCTAGTCAAAAAATTGCCCATCCTTGGGTTGTAATATGGCCATTGTTATTACCTTGAGCCCGTCGCGACGTTTCGGCCTCCCTTGGCCTTCTTCAGGCTCGGACTCAAGGTCTGTTCCCTTTTCTGGGGTTTATATACTCTCCCTCTTTTTGGTTTTTTCGTTCTGATTTTTTCGTTCTGTCTTTTTCGTAAACATTTGCTCATTTTCCCTTTCCATTCCTCTGTTGTTTTTCTTCACTCTTTCTTTCTCTTTTTCTAATTCCCTTCTGTTCTGGCACCCCCTTTGTCTGCCCTTTTGGCTCACCAACTTCCTGTTCCTTTGTTTCTTATTATTAATTTTGGCCTTTGTTATTTCACTTTGTTTGTTGTTTGGCCTTTCTCATCTTTTTCTTTATGGCACCCCCAGTGTCTGCCCGACTTGGGCTCCCCTACTTGTCTTTTGTGTTTCCATTTTCCTATGTTTCTTTGACTTTCTGTTTGTCTTTTCCATTTCCCACGTTTGGTTTGATGTTCCTGTTTTTTTTAGTTTTTTCTCTTTTTTAGGGGTTAGGATTGGCGGTGAGG
>JACBYM010000456.1:0-49604 GCA_013435755.1 Amphilophus citrinellus | reverse complement strand
CAGCTCCTCCTAAGCCCATTGTGACCCTACAACCACCCAGGACTCAGATATTCAGCGGTGAGACAGTCACTGTCAGATGTGAGATTCAGAGAGGTGAAGGAGGTCAGTGGATGTGTGAATGGAGACCAGCCAAGTTAAACACACGTCCAACATCCAATGAATACAGAATCAACAGAGCTACTGAGTCTGACAGTGGAGGATACCGCTGCCAGTGCAGAATTCGCCTTTTCTGGACAGACTGGAGTGAAACCATCACACTGAGAGTATTACGTAAGTTGGACATTTCACTCATTTTAATTTATATTCCACAAACTTGACTACACAGCAGGGCTGCCCCAGGCCTTGAAGGAGCTCTAAGCAAAATTTGATATGGGGCACCTCCTCGTAGCACTTCAGTGTCACCTGAGCCTTTATGAATGCTGGAAGGTTGAAGTTGAATATTAATTTTTGGGATGCATTGCTGCACGGGGGTAGGTAGGGTGGGGGGGGGGGGGGTGGGGGCAAAGCAATGTGGGCATTTTCTGTATTTAACAGCTGAGCATATATGTCTGTGATTAGGCGCCCCTGTGCCCCTTCACCTCCCCTACACACACACACACACACACACACACACACACACACACACACACACACACACACACACACACACACACACACACACACACACACACCTTAATAAATTAAAAGTAAAGCTTTGAGTCTTTTATAAATGGAACACAGGCCTCCTTTGGAGTTTAAATTATTTAATTATTATTTCTCACCTCCAATATTTAAATGCTGCAATAAAGACTTTCCCATTCTCAGTAAATGCAACAGTTTGTTCACTTTTTATAGAAGCAGCTTTAAAACTCAGTAAGTAGGACTTGAAATGGTGTAACAAATCCAGTTCTGTGATTACTCCAAAGCAACAGTGTATTTTAGGACTGAGGATCTTTTTATAAAATAGTTAAAAATAATGTTCCCATTTCTTGTACTTATGCATGTTGTCTTTCAGTTCCATAATTCTCAAATAATAATAATATAATAGGATATCAGATAATAGGACAACGGAGCCACCAGCTGGAGCACCCTAGATCATCTCACCCAGCAACTCCAACAAGGCTGGGTGCTGTGGATTGTTCCTGGGCACATAAGTACAAATGACAGCCAGGATCTGTTCCCTGGCCCCAAGTTGCAGGGAAGCAACCTTATTGTCCATTGCTGGAAACTCCAACGTGCAGGCAGTGGGCCAAAGGGGTACAAGGATACCCACCCCAGCTCGCTGCCTCTCACCAAGGGACACTCCAGACTGAAACAGAGTCCAGCCATTCTCCAAGAGACTGGTTCCAGGGTGGAGCCCCAGTAACCCTATCCCGGGCAGGGTAAACTGTTCCCTTCATGTCTTCCATTAGAGTCACTGGAATTGCTCTTTGTCTGGCCCCTCACCCAGGACCAATTTGACTTGGGAGACACTACCAGGGACAAAACCCCCTGGAATCACTGGGACACACAAACCCCTCCAACAGGATGGTGATACAGTGGTGATTCCTGGTGGAGTCAATTCAGTTTTATTTATATAGCACCAAATCACAACAAACAGTCGCCTCAAGGTGCTTTATATGGTAAAGACCATACACTAATTACACAGAAAACCCAATAACCAAAACAACCCCCTATGAGCAAGCACTTGGCAACAGTGGGAAGGGAAAACTCCGTTTAATAGGAAGAAACCTCCAGCAGGAAGGGACAACCATCTGCTGCAAGTGGATGGAGGTGAGGGGAGGGAGACAGGACAAAAAGACTGAGAGTGGAAGAGAGCCAGAGATTAATAATAACTAAATCATAGTGCTGATCAAAAGAGTATTTCAGAGTATTTTGTGTGACACATTTTGTTACAGCTTCATCATTAAGGTTTCCTGATATTTGATCATTTACATATTTCCATCCAGTTCTTTAAATTGTTCTGATTCATTTTCTTGTTCTGTTCTTGTTCTAAACTGAACTGCAGATAAACCAAAGGCTGAACTGAGAGCTGATAACACAGCTGTTCCAGTAGGGGGCAGTGTGACCCTGACCTGCTCTGTGAACCCATCATCATCATCATCATCTGGATGGAAATACTATTGGGAAAGATTTGACAAATCTTATAAACTTCTGACCACACAAGATGCAGTTTTCTTCTCAAATGGACAAATCAGAGTCTCAGAGGGAGGACTCTACAGGTGCAGAGGAGGAAGAGGAGACCCAGTTTACTACACAGAGTACAGTCAGTCAGTTTGGATTGACACAGCTGGTGAGTTTAAATTGAACTTCCCACAAAGCTCTACATCTGATGGTATTTGAACCTTTTTGTCATTCATGTGTTCTTGTTGTTCTTTCTTGAACATTAACAGTGTCAAACAAAGCTGTTGTGACTCTGCATCCAAACTGGACTGAGATATACAGAGGAGAGACGATCAGTCATTCAGTTTTATATTTTGTTCTAATTAAACTCATCAACACACTCCACTGATTTGCTTGTTCACCTCAAAGTTCATATCTTTCTGAAAGTAAATCAGACTGATTACAACTCGTGAAAAAATCTGTTATGTTTGGAAACTAAATGATGATAAAAGGACAAAAAGTGCATCTTAGTACATTTTGCTGAAAATGTTGTGTTACAGTGTGAAAGCTGTAAATTGGTATATTGTGACTTTGCTTTGATGTTGTTTTGCAGTCACTCTACTCTTATGTTGTGAACAGCAGAATTTTTATGCTTCTCTTCTCCTAACTGGATATTTTTATGTGAACAGCTCCCATTAAGCCCACTGTGATCCTGCAGCCATCCTGGACTCAGATATTCAGCGGTGAGACAGTCACTGTCAGATGTGAGATTCAGGGAGGTGGAGGAACTCAGTGGACGTATGAATGGAGTCCAGCCAAGTTAAACACACCTCCAACATCCAATGAATACAGAATCAACAGAGCTACTGAGTCTGACAGTGGAGGATACAGATGCAGGGGCAGAGGGGACTATTTGATAACAGAGTGGAGTGATTCAGTCACACTGACTGTATCATGTAAGTTGGAGATCTTTCATCCATTTTATCTGTTTGATCAAAATCAGTGAAAACAGTGAAGAGAGTGAAACATATCAGAGTAACTTCTCTGCTGTACAGCTCTGATACATGAAGAGCAGAACAAATGCTCAAGCTGTTTCAGCTGCTCCACCACATCCACTAAGAAAAAAGTTCAATGCACTGATTGCTCTTCTGTATCTTTATTATTTTTATTGTACATGTGTAGTACTACCTGTTGCACCAACATATGATGCAGTTACTTCAGCTGTTTTTAGCATGTTATCTATTTTTGAAATGAATCTCTAGAGGTTTCAGGGTTTAGTTAAAGAGTCTGGAGGAACACACACTGCATCTTTATCACTTAATGAACTCTGAACTGCAGACTACAATATGGCCTCATTTTGTTGGATGCTGCTCTGTGCTGCTCTGTTATCCATTCAGATTCATGATGTTTATTATCAGACATCACTCACATAGATTTCATTGAAGGATTTTAATGTGGACGTGTGTAAGGATTTGGAAGTGTTTTCTTCCTTCTAGATCTCTGGTTCCCCAAGTGTGGGTGTGAAGGTACTGCAAGGGTGTCGCAGTAAGAACAGATTTTTTTTTAAACCTTTGTTTTATCAGGTAAAATGTTTGAGAATCACTTCTCATTCACGAACATGAAATTACTCACAAGTATGCAGAGTTACATATTTACATAAATGCATTTATTTATATATAAAAAGTAGAACTGTGGAAGTTAACGCAATAATAACGCCTTAAAGGAAATTCCTTTTAACGCCTCTATTTTTTTTTAATGTGTGATTAACGTATGCACGGTCTGTGACCTTTGGCCCACCACTGTGGTTTGGGATGTCAGGAAGTGATGCAACAGTAACGATGTAACAGTAACGTTGTGGATGGCAAGCAGAAAAGAACGGCTAGTTTATCTTTAAAGCTCTGTGTAGGAACACTGAATTCTGTAATAGTATGATAAACATTTTTGTATAATGATTATGCTTATGTTATATGTATATGTGTTTTCAATTTAAGTTGACTATGTAAAAGAACGCCTACATGGGGGAATTTTTTTATAACCTTATGAACTTTTGTACAGAATGTGTTTCTTTGTAATGAGAAGTGTGAAGATTCATATGTCTGCTGACCTTCCTTCAACCCGTCTGAGTTTCATATCTATACGGTAGTACAGAGGACACTGATAGAAGTAAGAGGTTATACTAATGTCATGTGTTTAATTATAGCTATAGTAGGTGCAAAATCAACTTTCCATTTAACTCAGAGACCTTTAGAGACGGCTGTAAGCAGAACATTGGAAGACTTCTTTGTTACTTCCTTTGTTTATGCGCACTCTTGTTACCTGCTCTTGTGCTCAAGTGTATATAAGTATGACTGAGAGGAGAGAACAAACTGAACTTGTACTGATGTACATGCTCCTTTAATTTTCTTGCAAGTAGATTAAATGATCTTTTCTGGAGAATTGATCGCGTGGCCTGTGGTTTTTGATAAGTTTCTGAATTTATCCATCACTCTGCCAAATGGTTCTGTTTACAAGGCCAAAGTTATTTGTATTTACTGTCGCTGTGAACTGAGTTACCACTGTAGTCCATCGAGTCTCAAATACCACTTGCTGGACAAATCCTCCTCCCAGTCGCCAAAGGCAGACCGTGCTGGATATCTGTCAACTGAAACGTCTGGACAATTCGTTTTTTAATTTCTGTTGTGTTTCCCTGTTTTGATCCCACTTAGAAGCTGATGCTTTTTCTGAGTTTTATTTTTTTGTCCATGTTCAGTCAGACACAATAACATTGTGTGGGACATTATGCTTAAGTGTACTTTTGGCATATTTTATGAGTGTGCAGTACCTGTGAAGTCTTTCTGGAGAATAATCTGGACATTATTTGTCATTGTTTTGGATTGTTGCAACAATAATAAACATATTTATATATCTACATTTGTCCATTCCCATGCTGACAATAATATTAGAAACATCAATAATGTCCTGTTTTGGTGTTAAGGTACATTTAGAGAAGAAAAGCTTGATTCTGATTAATTACAATTTAATGGGGGGGGGGGGGGGGGGGTCTTGACTTTGGGAACCACTGTTATAGAGTCAACTTTTGTAACACTGTATAAATTCACAGACATATAAGACCAGTGTTTAGGTTCACAATTCTCTGGTATTTCAGAGTATTTTGTGTGACACAGTTTGTTACAGCTTCATCATTACGGTTTCCTAATTTTTATAATTTACATATTTCCATGCAGTACTTTAAATTGTTCTGATTCATTTTCTTGTTCTGTTCTTGTTCTAAACTGAACAGATTATAAACCAAAGGCTGAACTGAGAGCTGATAACACAGCTGTTCCAGTAGGGGGCAGTGTGACCCTGACCTGCTCTGTGGACCCATCATCATCATCATCATCATCATCATCTGGCTGGAAATACTACTGGTACAGAGATGAGAAACACTCTGAACCTCTGACCCCATGGGATGCAGATTTACAATCAAATGGACAAATCAGAGTCTCAGAGGGAGGACTCTACAGGTGCAGAGGAGGAAGAGGAGACCCAGTTTACTGCACAGAGTACAGTCAGTCAGTTTGGATTGACACAACTGGTGAGTTTCAACTGAACTTCCCACAAAGCTCTACATCTGATGGCAGCTGAACCTTTTTGTCATTCATGTGTTCTTGTTGTTCTTTCTTGAACATTAACAGTGTCAAACAAAGCTGTTGTGACTCTGCATCCAAACTGGACTGAGATATACGTCGGAGAGACGATCAGTCATTCAGTTTTATATTTTGTTCTAATTAAACTCATCAACACACTCCACTGATTTGCTTGTTCACCTCAAAGTTCATATCTTTCTGAAAGTAAATCAGACTGATTACAACTCATGAAAAAATCTGTTATGTTTGGAAACTAAATGATGATAAAAGGACAAAAAGTGCATCTTAGTACATTTTGCTGAAAATGTTGTGTTACAGTGTGAAAGCTGTAAATTGGTATATTGTGACTTTGCTTTGATGTTGTTTTGCAGTCACTCTACTCTTATATTGTGAACAGCAGAATTTTTATGCTTCTCTTCTCCTAACTGGATATTTTTATGTGAACAGCTCCCATTAAGCCCACTGTGATCCTGCAGCCACCCTGGACTCAGATATTCAGCGGTGAGACAGTCACTGTCAGATGTGAGATTCAGGGAGAAGGAGGAACTCAGTGGACGTATGAATGGAGTCCAGCCAAGTTAAACACACCTCCAACATCCAATGAAAACAGAATCAACAGAGCTACTGAGTCTGACAGTGGAGGATACAGATGCAGGGGCAGATGGGACTATTTGATAACAGAGTGGAGTGATTCAGTCACACTGACTGTATCATGTAAGTTGGAGATCTTTCATCCATTTTATCTGTTTGATCAAAATCAGTGAAAACAGTGAAGAGAGTGAAACATATCAGAGTAACTTCTCTGCTGTACAGCTCTGATACATGAAGAGCAGAACAAATGCTGAACCTGTTTCAGCTGCTCCACCACATCCACTAAGAAAACAGTTAAATCCACTGATTGCTCTTCTGTATCTTTATTATTTTTATTGCACATGTGTAGTACTTTATTCAGTTTCAGTCACACTGGCAGGTTCTGACAGTAAGTCATGTTTCCTTTAAACTGTTTGAACACTTTGTAAAATGTGTTCTTGTTTGTATAGCTTGAAATAATTTTTTTAGATAGTTTCAGTTTGCAATAAATGTTTGTATTTGGAGTCTGCATTTTTTATAACCTGAGCTCACTGTTCAGAGACTGTACTACATGTTCATTCAGAGAAAATCTTTATTGAACAGATGAACCCCGTCCTGTCCTCACTGTGTCTCCATCATGGCTGAGTCCTGGAGCCTCAGTAACTCTGAACTGTGAGGTTGAACATCCGTCTGCAGGATGGAGCTTCTACTGGTATAAAGCTGTTCCTGATCTATCAGAGAAATCCTCCAGTTATGAGCTGCTACCTGATGGCAGTGGGACTGCACAGGACTCCTACATCATTGATGGACAGACACACACAGCAGGATATGTGTGTAGAGCTGGAAGAGGAGACCCAGAGTATCACACTGATCACAGTGAACCAAAGTTTGTCTGGTCTGCAGGTCAGTTTGTTTCTCTCTGTCCTTTCAATAAGCTGATGTTATGTCATCATTTTTATTCACCAATGTTTCACCAAAATTTAGACCATTAAAATCTCATTTCCATGATGATCATTAATGTCTGTGAACATTAAAGCTCCCAAAAGAAGAACTGAACTGAATATTTTCCTTTCTCTCTGTGATCAAACCAAACAGAATTTCTTTGTTTCCTTTTCTTATTTTTTACTTTTTATTTATTCGATGCCTCCAAAGCTTTTGACGGTGAGACATAGCAGAAAGTTATTTGTTAAGCTGAATAAAGGAGGAGAGCCAGTAATAGTGAGAGTCCTGACTTACTGCTATGCCTCCCAGAGTTTGAAGTAAAATGGGATGATAGCATTTCAGTCCTGTTTGGGGTGAAAAATGGAGTCAGAGAAGGAGGAATCTCGTCTCCAGCTGTTTTTAATCTTCATGTCGATAATTTGTTGAAGACGTTGAAAGTCTGTAAAACTGTCTGCATGATTGGCAGGACTCTTGTGAACCATATTGTGTACACAGATGATCTCGTGGTCTTTAGTCCTCATAGTGCTGGTCTCCAGCAGCTCCTTCACAGATGTTCTAGTTTTAGTGTGGAACACGATCTCAGACATGATGCCTGTAAGAGTGCCGTCATGATCTGTAGATCCAAAGAGAACAAACTTCTAAGATTTACTGATTTGAACCTCCCTGATAATACGGTCACATATCTTGGACATCTTATTACAAATCAAATGACAGATGATGAAGAGATTTACTTCTGCAACACTGTGGACAAACTATGCAAAACCAAGTTTAAAGAAACTTCAAGCACCTTCTGATCATCAGAGTCAGAGAAGGAGGAATCTCGTCTCCAGCTGTTTTTAATCTTCATGTCGATAATTTGTTGAAGAAGTTTAAAGCCTATAAGAAAGCAAGTTTACAGAAACTTCAAGCAGCTTCTGATGATCATGAGATTATTACTGAGGAGACCCAGATGGTTCAGTGCAGTGAAATGTTAGCAGCTGCAGGAGTCACTGCATTTAAAGCTGTATTAAGAAAACTCATGTATGAAATTATTTGTAATTATTGAGGATTTAACAACTATAAGATTTATCACCAATACTGTGGACACATTGGTACAGCTGTGTTTGTAGGAAAATTATGTGTTTGTATCCTTTTTGAGTTTTGATGTTTATTTTGATATTTATTTTTCATTTTTTTAAATTCTGGACCATTGAGTCTTTAATAAAAATAAAGTTTTCAAGCTAAAAATGAAAGTTTGACCAAACAAACACTGTAGGGTATCTTATTAAAATATCAACACTGATCTAGAGAAAAAAAGCTTAAAACAAATGAATATTTTCACTGTGATATTTTAATCCTAACATCTCTGAGCTTTGTCTCCTCCCTGCATGTTTCCAGATGTTCATTCAGCAGCGTCTCTCACAGTGAGTCCTGACAGAGTGCAACACTTCACCTCTGACTCTGTCTCACTGACCTGTGAGGGAAACTCTGCTGAGTGGAGAGTGAAGAAGTTCACTGAGGACGGCCGACTGAACTCTGACTGTAGGACAATGACTGGATCCACATGTAACATCAACACATCACAGTCAGATACTGCAGTGTACTGGTGTGAGTCTGGATCAGGAGAGTTCAGCAGTGCAGTCAACATCACTGTGCAGGGTATGTTATTATACATTTTCTTCTTACATTTGAATGATTTAGAAACATGAGCATTAGTCCCAGCGTTGCTGTATGTGAAGTAATTCTATGTGGCAAAAAAGACAAAAATGAGAATTTCAGACAGTTTTAGGCGTCTCACCAAAGCAGCAAAATATTCTTGGTTGTTGGTCTAATTTCTCCATAACTCCATCTTTTCATAATCCATTTTCAACATTTCTGTCATCAAAGTGTTTTTCCTAAAGATGATCATATAAAAAGGTGCAGGTGTATCAAAGGTTCTGCTGTATGTGAGTTCTCCTCAGTGCAGAGCCAGTCAGGGAGTTCAGAGCAGCAAAGTTTCACATATTTTTCCTTATTGTGATGAGGGTTTCGTTTAGGTAAGTTATTTGTTTTTTGTGTTGACATATGATCTGAACTTAACCTCTTCCACGCTGGAGCTCCTTATACTGGGTCTGTTATTAACAATAACCCAGACCTTACAAAGGTTTCATCTCACAGATCACAATTGAAAAAAGTACTATAGAAATTATTTGGTACAAAGTCATTTGTAGGACTCATAGAGCAGTTTTTAAATATTCAAGATCAGACCTGCATGCCGTGACGGGACACACCCGTCACTGACTACGGGCACCGGATATGGATGTGCACACAGACACTGGCAATCACACATTTCTCTGTTTGTTTTCACTGAAGCATTGTGTGCAGAATAAATCACACCTTCAGAACAACTTCTGACTCTGCCTATAGCCCGTGACAATGCTCAAAATCATTTGTGTAATCCACTCTTGTTAGTATATGTCAGCTTTTTCTAAAAGTCTGCATCAGCTGATCTGACTAAAACAATTGTGTTTGATTGTGTCACAGATGATCCTGATGGTCCTATCCTGGTGAGTCCTGTTCATCCTGTGACTGAAGGAGCTTCTGTTAGTCTGAGCTGCAGTTCGAGGACACAAAAAATACTTTCCAATGTGTTTTTCTACCACAATGACAAACTTATTCAAAGTGATACCCGAGAGGAGCTGAAGATCTCTGCAGTGTCAAAGTCTGATGAAGGTTTCTACAAGTGTGAATACTCAGGAAGAGAGTCACCACAGAGCTGGATGTTAGTTAAAGGTGAGCAGGATCAAAGCATTTGATGAATATTTGGAAATGAATTTCATGCTTGAGAAGAAACATTAATAAATTTAATAAAATTATTTTATGAAATATCCAATATAATTATAGTTTATTAATACTTAATTATTGTTTGTCTGTGTCAGGAGCTGGAAGCTCTTCATCTTCTTCTGTGTGGCTGATTGTTGGACTGGTTTGTGGAGTCTCTCTCCTCATTATTCTCCTGCTCTTGTTGTTTATCTGCAGACAGTCCAAGTGTGAGAGCCTCTTCTTTTGATGCTGTATTTGACAGTTTATTTACTACATACACTTTAATTATTCAAACATATTCATGCATTCTGATCTCATGGAGCAGTTTATCATCACAAAATGATGTAATAACATATGTCTCTTTCACAGATTCATGCTTCACCAGGTTGGTAAAATACTTTTTATTATTATTTTAAACATACATCAGTGACTTTGTATTTATTGTGTTTATTTGATGTTTTAGGTCGATCCAGTCTGAGAGTCACAGTTTTGGCTCCTCCACAAATCATGGAGTCAATCACAGTGAAACTTATGAATACGACTCTCTACAACATGGTCAGCACTGAAACCAATCTTTATTATCATTATTAATATTGACTTTCATTCAAGCTCCAGTAAGAATAATATTTCCTAAGTTCAATTTTTGATCAGGGTTGTAATAGCTTTGGATTTATAATTTAGTTCTAGTTTGTTTTTCCTTTGTTTTCCTCTAATTCAGTTAGTTTTAATTAGTTTTTAGAATGGCTTTAATTGTTTTCATTAGTGTTTAGTTTTAGTTTTTCATACTTTACTTGTCATGTGCAAGAGTAACTATCGTGTAATAAGACCTCACCAAATTATACCATTAAAAAAATAATTGTATTCAACAACCAACTGTTCACAAGATTGCAGCATTATGTGCTAAATGTGTGTAATATTAAGGACACATGAACATCATGAGACATCATCAGGGAGGACCAAAAAGAAAAATCTAATAAATTTAAGGTCCCAATTTTTTTTTTTGGCTTTTTACGGCTTTATTTGATAATTTGCAGAGAGACAGAGACGGGAAAGTAGGAGGAGAGAGATGCGGTAAATGGCGATAGGACAATGGCGATACTTCAGTGCAGTAGATTAACATTAGCTCCATGTGATGTTTAACATCAAAACACAGCAAAACATTATAAACAAGAACAAACTAAACTTTGACCATTTGAAGCAATCAAAGTTCAAATACAGCTTTTAAAGATTGTGTATTTGTATTTGCGTGTGTCACCCAGTGGTGTGGACATCCCAGTCTCAATAAACACATTTATCAGTGCGTCCTCCTGCTCGCGGCGTTCCTCTGTATTAACTAGCCAGCAGTTATTTTTTGCTGACGGTCCATTATGGTTGTCACCTTGCTGCAGGGCTGTGATGCTGGTTCTGTTGGAGCCAGAGGAGCTACTGAGAGACGCTAGCTTCGTTAGACACTCACTATTAGGCCTGAATTAATCTTCTCCGCTGGGTCTTTGCAGGGGCTACGTATGCAAGTGGTCGGCATGGTATTATGTGGTTGTGTCCAAGTGTTTTAGCTGCAGTACTGACAGAAACAGAAAATGCTTTTTCCCCTCCCGGGTCCTCGCTCTTTATGGTCATTTTTTTTTTTTCCCTTGCTGTAAACATAATTGTACCTCTGGTTATTTGTTGTTGTTTTTTTTCACATTCCTTCACATCTGTTGCGTAGGTTACTGCATAGGTGGACTTTGAAGTTGGTGATTTTCCCCTTGAGAACTGTTCCACACATTTTTCCACCATCTACAATAAGACGCTTGCTTCTGTCTGTCTCGCTATCGTACTCAAAGAAATCCCATATCGACTCTGTCTCCCAGTTTTTAATGCTGCCGTTGTTTTGCAAACTGGTGCAGTGAGCACACACACACACACACACACACACACACACACACACACACACACACACACACACACACACACACACACGCACACACACACACACACACACACACACACACAGTGAGGCGCTGCGTGGCATTCCCAGCTAAAAACTGCTAGAGTGGAAAAAGTGATTTTATATAAATCCACAAGGCTTTTAAATAAACTTACAAACATGAAAATTAAGGTCATTTTATCCATCACTTCAGTTTGTTTTATTTAGTTTTCCAAACCCACAATACAGTTCCAGTTTGTTACTGATTTTTTTCCCTTTTAATCACCTTTTTATTTAAGTTAACGAAACTGTTTTTTTTTTCAATTTCAGTTTTCCTTGTTTTGTTCATTTTTGTTAAAGATAATAAGCTTGTTTGTGTTCAGCAGTTTTTCAAAGAACATTTAATCAAAATCCAGTTGGACAAACATCCAAACAGCGACTGACACATAAAATCAGAAATAAACAGGATTTTACAGACATGATTGTGTCTTTAATTCAGCTGAAAGGATCCACAAATGTGAGTGTTTCATATCATAACAACACAAACAGTAACACATTTATGGCTTCGTGGTATGAAAATATCTTATAAACCTGATTTTGACTCAAACAGAATTAATGAAACTCTCTTTTAGTTTTTTTTAGGTTTATATTAAAATGAATTATCTGAACCTTTTCTTTTTTTTTAGGTCACATCTATGAATCAATCACACATGTGGATGACACTATAAATGGTACAGTATATGTTTGGAAAAGCACGATGCAGTTAGAGTTGAAACTTTCACGTGATGTGTTTACTGTTGTGTTACTAAAAATCTGCACATTTCAGGAGACGATGAACCCAAAGACGTCACATACTCTCTTACTGAGCTTAAAAACTTTGGAAAGAAGCGTGAGTACACAAAACACTTGCAATGTAAACAAACAAACAAACATGGTTCAGAAATATTTTATTATTGCTTCAAAAAGTATGAATTCTTTTCTTTCTTTCATCTGATCATGTTAACAGGGGAGCATCATGAACCAGAGAGTGTTTACTCTGAGGTGGGAGCTGCAGGTCGCCACAGCCTCATTCAGTGTTTGTACTGAAATGTGTCATTTCATTATATTGCAGGTAATTATAGGTCCACATGGAGTTTAGTTACTCACTTACCAAGCTTAGCTACTACATGCTACCACTACACATCAGCAGAGTTCAATCTTATTCACATCGAGGGCCATTCAGAGTTTTGAGTACGTTTGTCTGCTTTATACTCAGTCTGATACTGTATCATATTGTCCATCTATATGTGAGGGGTTTAACCTGGGTCTACACACTGCTCCTTGGAGGCGGGGCTTTTCTATTTATAAGTGCAGGTGCAGATCATCAGGGCAGCTTTTTGCTGTTTGTGTGGAGCTCCCTGGCATTGGTGTTTGACCCTTTTGATCCTCCTAGAGACAGACTGACGTACTGTCATGGCCTGGGCTGTTGCCCAACGCTTTCTGTTTTTTGTTCTTTGATATCTTGTTTAATGTATTATGTTGTGTTTCCTAGTTTGGTTCTAGTTTGTGTTCCTGGTTTACAGTTAAGTTGTGGATTAGTCTGTGTGTCAGGTTCAGTAGGAGTTTTGTATTACTGTGTTTAGTCACTTCCTGTCTTGTTTCTTGTGAAGAGTGTTCAGTTTTGCTTTTTCGGTCTCGTTAGTGTGATTGTGTTCACCTGTTCTCCCCGGATGTTTCCCTTTGTCTCAGTACCTGGTGTGTATATATTGTTTGTGTTCTTGTTGGTTCTTTGTTGCGTCGTTATCAGGAGCTTCCCCGTGGTGTGTCTGTCTGTTTTGTATGATGCCTTTGGTTCAACTCAGGAAGAAGATTTTGTTCTTTGCTTCTGTTCTCTGTAATAAAGCAGTCTAAGCTCTGTGTCTGTTTCTGGAGTTTGTGTCCAACCCTGCCTGCCTCGCTGCTCGCTGTGACACGTGGGTCATGGAGGGAATGCTTCTCTTGGGTTAATGTGGAAATTGGTGCTAAGTGTTTAACTCATAGGAGAAAGCATTGCTTCCTTCCTTTGGTGAAGTCTGCTGATTCTTCCTGTGATTCCTGTCAGTGTGGGGCTCTGAGTTGGAGGCAGATGAACAGGCTGCTGCTTTGCCGGTGTGGATTTTGGCAGGTCAGGACTAAGCCATTAAAAGTTTATAATTATTTGTGTAAAATTATTTGATTTTAACCTGTCAGTTTAGAGCTGAAGACTTTGTTATTGTGATTTTTTTTTTTTAGTCTATTTACCAGTGCTGGTTTATGCAGGTTGTGGGTAGAGAGATTAATTTATTGAGCCTAATGCTGTTTGAAAGCGCTATTTGGTGATGAGTGAGTGTGTGTTAGGTTTGTTGTTTATCGCGTCTGCAGCGGATTAGCTGCGAGGTGTGCATTTGTGCGCACCTGCTCCACCAGCTTGGTGCCACAGCGCAACATGCATGTGGGCAAAAGAAATAGACTCCTCACGTTTTTACTCTGTAGTCATTTCTCTTGACAATTCTGAACCTTTTATTTAGAAGTTTTTCTTACATCTTTTCACTTTTATCTTATACAAGAAGTGATGCAGTCATTTAGATTGTTTGGGGGTTATTTAAGTGTTTAGCGTGATACTGTTGTTGTGTGTTGTCGTCTTTCAAAGACACACTGGAGAAGGTGAACAGATTTCATGAGTGATTTGTAAAACACAGCAGGTCAGAATGTTTGCAAAGAACGATGAAAACTCAAAACAGCTTCCAGGATTTGGGTTCAGTCTCCTCCTCAGATTACAGGTTAATCCCACCACCAGGTTTGTTGGGATGCCTTTAATTCTCCCAGCATGCAGGATGAGTCTAAAAATTATTAAATGCCTAACATCCTGAAACTTAATGACTTTTTGTGGTTGTCTTACAGGTCAGTGAGGAGAGCTGCAGCAGCAAAGCCAAAAAGCTTTTTATGAAGCCACTGTTCCTCTGCTCCCCAAATATCAGACATGCTCAGTTTTTGTGAAGGTGATATTAAATAATATGATATGCACAGAGGTGTATTCCTATTTCAAATCCATGCTCTCTATATCCAATTATTTTATATTCATGGTTCAATTCAATCATTCAATCTAATCATTCAATCTAAAGTCCTGGAAATCTGTTCACCTTCTCCAGTGTGTCTTTGAAAGACGACAACACACAACAACAGTATCACGCTAAACACTTAAATAACCCCCAAACAATCTAAAGTCCTGGGCCGTATGCCCAGCATTTTGTGTTCTTGCCCTTGTGGTTCTGTTTCATCCTAAGTTTAGTTACTGTTTAGACTTTTAGTTTGTATATTCTGTATTTATATATTCTGTATTTATATTTAATTCCTGTTCCCCGGTGTCTGCTTGGTCCCTCTGTGCCTTTCCTCTTGTCTTATGTGTTTTGTTCCCAATGTTGTGACGAGTTTGCGTCTCTGTCCCTGTACTTATTTGTTTCCTCTTTTACTTTGTCAGTCCTTATTGGATCTTTACCTTAAATATAAAGCACCTTGAGGTGACTGTTTGTTGTGATTTGGTGCTATATAAACTGTATTAAAATTTGAATGTATCAGCTGATAGTACGACTTAAAGGAAGTACTGTATGGGCACCAACAAATACTTTTACGTACCTTTTTCTGCACAAAATTTTCCCTGTAAATAATCCCTCACCACCTCAAAATAACATCCACCTTTCAAGTTAAACTGCTTTATCAATAATTGCTGATTCATTATTTTAGCAGATCTGTCATTTGTTGTCAGAGTTTCATAATTGCTTCTTTTATGTGACCTCGTTGTTTTGTTGCTCTTATGCTGATGTCTTGTTAATTTAATCTGTGAACTTTATCATTTAAATTCATTTTGCTGTTGTACTGCTATATTGGTCCTTTGTTAACTGAGTCCATTGACAATAATGAGAAATAAAACACAGATTAAAATAATCATTGTCCTAAAATGAAAGGTGGTTCATCTGACCAGGATGCCTCCCAGGTGAGGTGTTTAGGGAATATCAAACTGGGAGGAGGCTCCAGGTCAGATCCAGGACACACTGGAGATGTTGTTTCTCAGCTGGTTTGGGGATGTCTCCATGTCCCACCAGATGAGCTTAGATTGCAGCCCCCATGACCCAGATAAGCAGCAGAAAATTAGATGTTAGATTCAACTCATTGTCATTGTGCATGCAAGGCACACAACAAAACAATCGTTCCAGATCACTCATCCAGAGACGAGCACCTGCGATCATGCAGCCAGAGACCGGCGCTACCATTAGGCAATGTGGTTTAAGTGACTTGCCCAAGGACACAATGCAGCACAGGGACAGGGGCTCGAACCTGCAACCTTCCGGCTGCAAGGCAACCGCCTATCTACTGTGCCACTGCCGCTGTGCCACTCCCTTGCCCTATAAGGAAGAGGCCAGCCACCCTTCAGAGGGAGCTAATTTCTGCCATTTGTATCTGCAGTCTTGTTCTTTCAGTCACTGCCCAAAGCTCATGACCATGGGGTAGGGTTCATAGATTGACCAGTAAATCAAAACTTCGCTTTTACTCTCAGTTCCCTTTTCACCACAGCAGACTGGCGCAGCATCCTCATTACTGCAGACACAGCCCCAATCTAACGAGCTCCCGCTCACTTCTCCTGTCACTCATGAACAAGACCCCAAGATACTCAAACTCCTCCACCTGGGGCAGTAACTTGTCCCTGAGCCGGAGTGGGAACTTCACCCTTTTCCAGATTTAGAGGAATAGAATAGAATAGAATGCCTTTATTGTCATTATACAGAATGTATAATGAGATTGGAGGGCCACTCCTGTTCATATATTATATGAAAATATAAAATATAACTTCTAAAAATATACAGAAAATAAAACATGTATAAAAATATATACATTGTAAAAAAATAAAATAAGTATATACATATAATAATGAAGATGGTGAGTATTGCACTTGGTGAATGAATATTGCTGTCATGTTCCTCTGTGTTCCTAGATAAGATAAGATAGTGTTTATTTGTCACATGCGCAGTTATACACAGTACAATGCACAGTGAAATGTATTTTGTACCTGCAGCCATATTTACATACACATATAAATAAGAAGAATAAAAAGAATAAAAATAAGTAATTCACACTATACACTATACACACTATACATGGAATTATAGAATATTATAATATTTACATAGTGCAATAATAGTCCAGTTAGGGCTCAGAGTTGAGCAGACGGATGGCTTGTGGGTAAAAACTCTTCTTCAACCTTTCAGTCTTAGTCCTCAGGCAGCGGTAACGCCGGCCTGATGGGAGCAGGGAGAAGAGAGAGTGTCCGGGGTGGCTGAGCTGTTTTAGGATCTTCATGGTCCTCAGCCTGCACTGCTTTTATGTAAATGTCCTGCAGGTTGGGGAGGGTAGTTCTGATGGTCCGTTCAGCTGACCACCCTTTTCAGGGCCATGAAATCCTGCTTGGTGCAGTTTCCCATCCAGGTGGTGATGCTCCCACACATGATACTCTCGATGGTGCAGGTGTAAAAGTTCCTGAGCACCTTGAGTGGGAGCTTGAAGTCTGTCAGCCGCCTGAGGAGGTAGAGATGCTGTCTGGCCTTCTTCACAGTGATGGTAATATGACCAGTCCAAGACAGGTCCCGTGAGATGGTCACTCCCAGGTATTTGAAAGTGTCCACTCTTTCCACCTCAGCACCACTGATGAGAAGCAGATGGTAGTCCAGCTGCTGATTCCTGCTAAAATCCACAACCAGTTCCTTTGTTTTGCTGATGATGAGCAGAAGGTGGTTCTCTCTGCCGCCCCTTGTTATGTCCAAATAACTCAATTTTAATTTCATCAGTCCACAGCACCTAATTACAAAATGAAGCTGGCTTGTCCAATTATACTTTAGCAAACCTCAAGCAACTGTTTGTGGCATGTGCGCAGAAAAGGCTTCTTCTGCATTACTCTCCCATACAGCCTCTCCTTGTGCAAAGTGCGCTGAATAGTTGAACGATGCACAGTGACGCCATCTGCAGCAAGATGATGTTGTAGGTCTTTGGAGCTGCTCTGTGGGTTGACTATGGCTGTTCTCACCATCCTTCGCTTCTGCCTATCTGAGATTTTTCTTGGCCTGCCACTTTGGGCCTTAACTAGAACTGTGCCTGTGGTCTTCCATTTCCTCACCATGTTCCTCACAGTGGACACTGACAGCTGAAATCTCTGAGAGAGCTTTTTGGATCCTTCCCCTAAACCATGATGTTGAACAATCTTTGTTTTCAGGTCATTTGAGAGTTGTTTTGAGGCTCCCATGTTGCCACTCTTCAGAGAAGATGCAAAGAGGAGAAACACTTGCACTTGGCCACCTTAACCCTTTCTCATAATTGGATTCACCTGTGTATGTAGGTCAAGGGTCAATGAGGTTACAAACGAAGTTTGTGTTGCAATAATCAGTGCTAAAGGTATTCAAACAATAAAGCGACAAGGGTGCCCAAACTTATGTACCTGCCTAATTTTGTTTAAATAATTATTGTATACTTCATGTAAATCCTATGAGCTTCATTTCACTTCTCAAATATCACTGTGTTTGTCTGCTATATGATATATTTAACTGAAATTGCTGATCTGAACAACTAAGGATTTATAAAGGAAAATCATGAAAATTATCAGGGGGTGCCCAAACTTTTGCATACCACTGTAGATCCTAGGCTGTAAAATACTGGTGTTAAAGGAAAAACAGTTTTCTTGGAGAAGGAAACAATTTGAAGCATCAAAGGTGAGAGTATTACACCTCCAGATACTCCACACCCCTCTGGAGTATTTCAGGAAGTTCATTACATCAGACATGCTTGAGTAGCTGTAGAAACAAACAAATTTGTAGAGTGTACAAAAATCTGAAAATTACAGTAATGTAAACACCACTGTCAAGAAACTGGAAATACTGATTGGCCTCTACCTAGGCATGGGTCTTTGTCAGCTGCCAGGGAATCATGCCTTTTGGGAAAATGACAGAAGATTTCTCATGGCGGCTGACAAGGAACACTGTAGAAACACTCAGAAACAATCGTTTAGCTGAGTGCCAGCTTGTGGATGAGAAAAGTCTTGCCAAGAGAGGCAGAGAGGCTTCAGGACTTCACTGCGCAGTGTTTCCTGGTGTGTGATGCAGTGATGCACTGTCAGCTCACCCGTGCAGGTCTCCCTCTGCATCTTATCCTGCACCCGACCCACCAATCCGCTTTTTACCTCTGATGTCAGCGAGCACGTCCTTTTCCTCTCACCTGTTTGGAAAATCCCTGTTTTCCACTTTTTGTTTGGGCATTTTTGGGGGTCAGGTTAGTTTAAATGTTGTTCTAAAAAGTGCTGACCGATGTTTTTATCCACTGATCACTGATCAATGTGTAATTGGCAATGCTGGAAAATGGGTTAGTTCACAGGTCTTGACCCACGCAGCAGCTGTTGCAGTGCATCATGGAATTTGTAGTATAAGTGGTGGGAGCGCTGATTACCGGCAGGCCATTAATCATGAAGTTAGGCCCCGCGGGCCTTGAGTTTGACAAGTGGCCTAATGTGAATGGTCACTTTGATGGATGGTTCAGGCTACTGAGTTAGACCGAGTTACACTGTGGCAGCAACACAAGAGCTGTTGTTTTTTTTTTTTTTTAAATTTTAATTTTTTGGCCTTTTTTATTTGATAGTTTGCAGTGGGAGAGAGAAAGGAAAGTGGGAGGAGAGAGATGGGGGAAGATATGCGGTAAATTGCGACAGTTCAGGACTCGAACCTGTGCCACCTGCACCACCACGTGGCATATATGATAGCCTGCTGAAACTCTGAGCCACCCTGGTGCCATGAGAGCTGTTTTAAACTGGATTTGTCTCACAATCGGGAGAATAAAGTTTCCAGATTAAACTATCAGCATATATTGTTTTCTGTCAAGTTACTAATGGCATAATACCATCTCTGTTGTGGAAATAGTAATAAAAAGACAAAATGTGTTACATTTTGTCTTTTAATTTTATACTGATCAGTTCTTTGACACTTTGTAATCTCTACAAAATTTTGACCCCCCCCATAATTTTCCTCCAATAAGAGATTGATGTGGGTTCTTATTTAAGTTGTAATTATTCTGTGCTTTATTTCAGGTCCATAAAGAGAAGTGGACATTAACAAAATAAGAAACTCATGACCATTTTTACTGCACTCATTCTGACTGCTGATCTGTTTTTTTTTTTTCATTTCCTTCCTGTTTGTGCCTTCCCGTCATTTCTGTGAAGACTTTGCAAATGCAGAACATTGTTTACTCTTTAAATAATGACACTGATCTGTTTTATTCAAGAGGAAATATCAAGCAATAATGATAATACAAACATGACAATATAGAATGTTTTTTGGAGTAGCCTGCAATGCCTACATTGCTGGTTACTGTCTATTCTGCCACAGGTTTATTTTTTATCTACTGAAACACCTCTTTGTTTTTTTCTTTTTTTTTTTTTTTTTAGCTGGACTGCCAAAAAAAGAGGAACTGCAGCAGTTTCAGCCAACGTCATCAGCATGAGCAAAGCGTTAACAAAGAGTCCAGACAGAGAGCACAGTGAGAATTTCAGTTTGAAATGTTGGTTAAACAATAAAAAACAAAAAAAAAAAAACTATAACTAAACAGTTTCCCTAAATCAGTTGACTCAAAACAAACCCAAACAACATTAACAACAAAAATCTGCATTTGAATTGTTTCTGTTTCTCTCCTGCTTCTTGGCAGGAAGCTAATGGCTGTGTCAGTGTAGCTTATCTAGCATCATGGCAGTAAGAACAGCTGTTAAGTCACTGAACTGTCATTTTGAAGCTGTATTTGAAAAGGATGAAAACAAAATCACAGTGAAATGCAAATTGAGCCTGGTTGACATTAAGTATCTCCTCTCTGAATATGGAGAAACAGCTGCAAAATTAGCACAGCTGTAAAACAGCAGAGGACACACAGGATGGAAATGATGTAGGTGCTGCAGCTCTGAAACCACAATGACTGAGTTTGCTAATGGTTTTGTGGTGGAGATGATACAACCAGTCTCAAGATGATGTAAATATATTATAGCATAGATGTACAGTAGCACAAGTGTAATAGACCTCAAAATAATACTCTTATTAGTACCACAGTTAATTTAGTCAAAACCAATAACTGAAATCAGAGTTTACATTATAAACATCAAAGCTACCTACACACAGTATATGTAGCTATATTAAACACAGGCAATTATGACTTTACATGCAATGAGAAATGTCATAGAGCCTCGGTGTGCACATCACCGTCCGTCATGTGGAACAATAATGACACCGATAGTTGGAGCAGGCTGGGATCTGACTGAGAAACTGATGCACACTCATGTGGACGGGACTTTTCTATCAGACGGCAGCCACATCCTAAAGAATTCAGCACTTTATTGTCCTCCTCTAATGAGGACCATATTTTACAAAATTAACATGGCAGTAAGATCTGAAACTTTAGTGACTGAGACCATAAACATACATGTATCTGGAAAGTATTTACTGGTGTCTTAAATCAAGTGAGCATTAAAGGTGTTTTCTAATAGCATTCTATACAATCAGACTTCAACCAGAGGTTTTACTGGCTTTATGTTCACTGAACTGCAGGACAGACTATGACAGGAAGATTCACTTCTCAAAAATACATGACAAATGAAAAGTATTTTTGTAGTTTAACAGGAAGTTCCCACAGGCTTTTCTGCACATTCTCTGTGTTTAAAAACATGCCAATACATGGTCTGATGCAATACTTTGTGTATTTACTCAGTATGCATTCAGGTTTTAAAGGTACTGTAGCAACATGAGTAAAAATAAGAGTAAAATTTTTAAGGAATAAGTAATATAATACATTACATACACAACAAAAACATTCTGACAACTCACCTCTGTTTTTGAACTCAATTTGCATCTTATATATTTTTGTTTTTAATAAATACCTACAATCTGCAGTAAAACTGTAAACAACAAATATGTGTTGGTAATGTTTCAGGGTTACATGAGTCATATTTTCTGTAATGCACCACAGTATCTTCTGATATAGCAGTCTAACATGATTACATGTTTTTCTTTTTTTTAATGAGGGCTGAAAACCTGTCTTGAATTTTACAGTATACAAGCAGAAGTGAATGGATGGATGGAAGTCTGACTGCTTCACTCATTTACTGATTTATTTATGCTGACTGGAGGTTTTAAGTCAAAACCTCTGGAATTTAAATAGAGACAAATAGGAAGAATTTATAATGATCCACGAGTAAGTCTCTGTGTTCCTCTGCTGTTTTCTGTCATTTAATCCTCGCCACCGTGGTGTTCCCAACACACTAACAGTCTGACACAGTTGTTATAGCTTGCTTTAATGTTTTACTCTGCTTGACAGTTTCAGTTTATTTGCAGTGTTTTTCCAGATGATGCAGAGTCTGCTCAGTTAACAGGAGCTGCAGCCTTCTGGCTGCCAGTTACACTTTCTTCCACACACACCAGGGTCTCAGAGAGAGACAATTAAATGATGGCCGGCAGCTGAGCCAGCCAGCCTCTCCTGGTACTGCCCCTGAACCCCACCCACAACCACAGGTTTCTTCATTTGTTGCAACTGTGGCCTCAAACTAAATAACACAACACAAGAAACAAGCTTGTTTGCAATGGACAGGAAATGTAAACTTGTCACCAACTGCTGCAGTCAAAGCTACAGGAGCTGTTTGAGGCTGGTGTGAAAGGGAAGGAAGCTCAGAGAGACCAATCAGAAGAAGTTGGAGAAAAACTCTCGTCTACACTAAATGTAGCTTCTGTTTGTTCTGCATTTCTTATTGTTCAAAGTTAAACTCTGAGATCAGTTGTGGGTCAGAGTGCAGCAGGGCTGGATGTGACCATGGGGCACTCTTTGCTCTGCATGATGGAGTTTTTCTGTAAGTTCACTTCTGACATTGTTTGAATGGCACCGATTAATGAAAATGTTTCTCATCTGTGAGAATTACAGTGTATCACTGCTTTAACCTGTTTACCTGAGAGCTTGAACAAAGCATACTTGTGATTTTTGTGATGGTTTAAGCAAAATGTTTGATACACTGCTGCTTTCTGCATGACTTACAGTTACACACTGTGTTACAGTTGTTTTAGTTATTTTAGAGCCTGTTTGATTAATAGTAGGAGCACAGAAAGTTGGTGATTACTGCTCATCTGAACATGTATCTTTAAAAAAGCCTTATTTTATATTGATTTTAATTTTAGTGCTGAGTACAGTCATCTATGGAAATGCTCAAGGTAAGGAATAGTTTTTGTCTTACAACTGCACCAAAAAATAAAACAATTAAATGTGGATTGTTAAACATTAGGTCTCTCTCTTCCAAGTCCCTATTAGTAAATGATTTAATAATTGATCAACGTATTGATTTATTCTGCCTTACAGAAACCTGGTTACAGCAGGATGAATATGTTAGTTTAAATGAATCAACACCCCCGAGTCACAGTAACTGTCAGAATGCTCGAAGCACAGGTCGAGGAGGAGGATTAGCTGCAGTCTTCAATTCCAGCTTATTAATTAATCAAAGACCCAGACAAAGTTTTCATTCTTTTGAAAGCCTGAGTCTTAGTCTTGTCCACCCTAACTGGGAAAATCAAAAACCTGTTTTATTTGTTATTATCTATCGTCCACCTGGACCCTACTCAGAGTTTCTGTCTGATTTCTCAGACTTTTTATCTGATTTAGTGCTCAGTTCAGATAAAATAATTATAGTGGGTGATTTTAACATCCATGTAGATGCTGAGAATGACAGCCTCAACACTGCATTTAATCTATTGTTAGATTCAATTGGCTTCTCTCAAAATGTAAAGGAGCCCACCCACCACTTTAATCATACTCTGGATCTTGTCCTAACATATGGCATAGAAACTGAAGACTGAACAGTATTCCCTGAAAGCCCCCTCCTGTCTGATCATTTCTTAGTAACATTTACATTTACTTTAATGGATTACACAGCAGTGGGGAATAAGTTTTATTACAGTAGACGTCTTTCTGAAAGTGCTGTAACTAAGTTTAAGGATCTAATTCCTTCATTGTTATGCTCTTCAGTGCCATGTGCCAACACAGTGCAGAGCAGCTACCTAAACTCTGCTCCCAGTGAGGTCGATTATCTCAATAATTTTACATCCTCACTGCGTATGACTTTGGATACTGTGGCTCCTCTGAAAAGGAAAGCTTCAAATCAGAAGTGCCTGACTCCGTGGTATAATTCACAAACGCACAGCTTAAAGCAGATAACCCGAAAGCTGGAGAGGGAATGGCGTCTCACTAAATTAGAAGATGCTCATTTAGCCTGGAAAAAGAGTTTGTTGCTCTATAAAAAAGCCCTCCGTAAAGCTAGGACATCTTACTGTTCATCATTAATTGAAGAAAATAAGAACAACCCCAGGTTTCTTTTCAGCACTGTAGCCAGGCTGACAAAGAGTCAGAGCTCTGTAGAGCCGAGTATTCCTTTCACTTTAACTAGTAGTGACTTCATGGATTTCTTTACAAATAAAATTTTAGACATTGGAGAAAAAAATATTCATAACCATCTCAAAGATTATTCTTCATGTTCGGCTGCTTTCAGCACTGCTGGTATTTGTTTAGACTCTTTTGCTCCAGTTGATCTTTCAGAGTTAACTTCAATAGTTACTTCCTCCAAACCAGCAACATGTTTGTTAGATCCCATTCCTACTAGACTGTTCAAAGAAGTCTTTCCAATTACTGATGCTTCAATCTTAAAAATGATCAATCAGTCTTTATTAGTTGGCTATGTACCACAGGCCTTCAAGGTGGCTGTAATTAAACCTCTACTTAAAAAGCCATCACTTGACCCAGCTGTCTTAGCTAATTATAGGCCAATCTCCAACCTTCCTTTTTTCTCAAAGATTCTTGAAAGAGTAGTTGTAAAACAGCTAACTGATCATCTGCAGAGGAACGGTTTATTTGAAGAGTTTCAGTCAGGTTTCAGAATTCATCACAGTACAGAAACAGCATTAGTGAAGGTTACAAATGATCTTCTTAGAGCCTCTGACAGTGGACTCATCTCTGTGACTGTCCTGTTGGACCTCAGTGCAGCTTTTGATACTGTTGACCATAACATTTTATTACAGAGATTAGAGCTTGCTAGAGGTATTAAAGGTACTGCACTGCAGTGGTTTGAATCATATTTATCTCATAGACTCCAATTTGTTCATGTAAATGGGGAGTCTTCTTCACACACTAAGGTTAATTATGGAGTTCCACAGGGTTCTGTGCTAGGACCAATTCTATTTACATTATACATGCTTCCCTTAGGCAGTATTATTAGAAAGCACTGCATCAATTTATATTATTATGCAGATGATACTCAGCTTTACCTATCAATGAAGCCAGATGACACACATCAATTAGTTAAACTGCAGGAATGTCTTAAAGATATTAAGGCCTGGATGACCTCTAATTTCCTGCTTCGAAATTCAGATAAAACTGAAATTCTTGTTCTCGGCCCCACAAATCTTAGAAACATGGTGTCTAACCAGATACTTACTCTGGATGGCATTACTTTGGCCTCCAGTAACACTGTGAGAAATCTTGGAGTCATTTTTGACCAGGATATGTCCTTCAATGCACATATTAAACAAATATGTAGGACCGCTTTTTTGCATTTGCGCAATATTTCTAAAATTAGAAACATCCTTTCTCAGAGTGATGCTGAAAAGCTCATTCATGCATTTATTACTTCTAGGCTGGATTATTGTAATTCATTATTATCAGGCTGTCCTAAAAGCTTCCTGAAAAGCCTTCAGCTGATCCAAAATGCTGCAGCTAGAGTACTGACAGGGACTAGAAAGAGAGAGCATATTTCTCCCATATTGGCTTCTCTTCATTGGCTCCCTGTTAAATCTAGAATAGAATTTAAAATTCTTCTCCTCACATACAAGGTCTTGAATAATCAGGCACCATCTTATCTCAAAGACCTCATAGTACCATATCACCCCAACAGAGCACTTCGCTCTCAGACTGCTGGCTTACTTGTGGTTCCTCGGATACTTAAGAGTAGAATGGGAGGCAGAGCCTTCAGCTTTCAGGCGCCTCTTCTGTGGAACCAGCTTCCAGCTTGGATTCGGGAGACAGACACCCTCTCTATTTTATAGCTTATAGTTAGGGCTGGATCAGGTGACCCTGAACCATCCCTTAGTTATGCTGCTATAGGCCTAGTCTGCTGGGGGGTTCACATAATGCACTGTTTCTCATTCACCTTATTTACTTTGTTTATACTCCACTCTGCATTTAATCATTAATTGATATTAATCTCTGGCTCTCTTCCACAGCATGTCTTTCTCTCCCCTCAGCCCAACCGGTCGCGGCAGATGACTGCCCCTCCCTGAGCCTGGCTCTGCTGGAGGTTTCTTCCTGTTAAAAGGGAGTTTTTCCTTTCCACTGTTGCCAAGTGCTGCTCATAGGGGGTCGTTTTGACTGTTGGGTTTTCTCTGTATTATTGTAGGGTCTTTACCCACAATACAAAGCGCCTTGAGGCGACAGTTTGTTGTGATTTGGCGCTATATAAATAAAATTGAATTGAATTGAATTTATATATGTAGCTGTTATCACTGATCATGTTCTAAATACAATAAAAACTATTTTCATATTATCAATAATACATTTAATATTTCAGGTAAAAATAATCACATAAAGAGCAGATATTTCACTCAGCCATGATGTAAACTGTACATTTGCTAAAGAGTTTCTTGCCTTCAAAGAGACTGATTTTTTTTTTTCATCGAAATTAACTAACTCTCCAAAATACCATTAGTTTGGTGATTCTCAGATCCTCTCCTTGAATTGTCACCTTATCACGGTGTTGTCTGGGGGCTTTTTCCCGCAGGTAGCGTCTTTCAGATTGGCAAATTGGTTCTGGGTGAGGGGCCAGAAAAAGAGCAATTAAGATGAGGAAGATAAAGGGCACAGTTTACCTTTCCCAAGATACGGTTACCAGGACCCCACCGTTGAGTCAGACCTACGGAGGGTGCTTGAGGGAGAGCACCTGGTGACCAGGCCTTGGATCACAGGGCCTGGCCAACTGCAGACATGGGCCTGCCCTCTTGTAGGTCTGGAGTTGCCCTTGGTGAGAGGTGGCCTTAGCTTGCTGCTGTACGTTAGAGTTTTCAGTGATGGATGAGAGGGTTGTTTCCCTGCACCTTCAGACCAGGGAACAGGTTCTGACTGTTTGTTCACAGTACCCAGCCTTCTTGGAGTTGCTGGGCAAGGTGGTCGAGGGTGCTCCACTTGGTGACTCCACTGTCCTACTGGGAGATTTCAACACTCACGTGGGTGATAACAATGAGACCTGGAGGGGTGGGACTGGGAGGAACGAACTGCCTGATATGAACCCAAATGGTGTTTTGTTATTGGACTTCTGTGTACCACAGTTTTTCCATAACGGACACCATGTTTGAACACAAGGATGTCCATATGTACACATGACACCAGAACACCCGAGGTCACAGGTCAATGACTGATTTTGTAATTATATCTTCAGATCTGCGGCCATATGTTCTGGACACTCGTGTTGAAATAAGCATTGAGCTGTCAACTGGTGGGTGGTGCTGAGTTGAATGAGGTGGCGGGGGAGGATGCTGGACAGACCTGGTGCACCTAAATATATAGTGAGGGTGCACTGGGAATGACTGGCAGAGGCCCCAGTCCATTAGATCTTCATCTTATACCTCCAGGAGAATTTCAACAGCATTCCAAGGGAGGCAGAGGACGGTGAATCCAAACGGACCACTGGAAAAGGGTGGAGTGCCCACTCCAGACCAGGGACAACCTGCTGCCCCAAGTGGAGGAGTTTAAGTATCTCAGGTTCTCGAGCGAGGGGAGAGTAAAGGGGGAAATTGACAGATGTATTGGGGTTACGGCTGCAGTGTTGATTCACTGGTCAATCTGCATCCCTACCCTCACGTATGGCCGTGAGCTTTGTGTAGTGATCAAAAGAATGAGATCACGAATACACATGGTGGAAATGAGTGTTTTCCCAAGGGTGGCTGGCCTCTCCCTTAGAGACAGAGTAAAGAGTGCAGTTAGTCAGGAGGGGCTCAAAGTACAGCTGCTATTCCACCACAAAAGGGCCAATTGTGGAGGTTCAGGCATCTGACTAGTATGCTTCCTGGGCACCTCTCAAGTGAGGTGTTCTAAGCATGTTCTACCGGGAGGAGGCCCCTGGGTAGACCCAGGACACACTGAAGAGATTATAGCTCTAGACTGGGCTGGGAATGCCTTGGTAGTCCTCCGGATGGAGGAGGTGGCTGGGAAGAGGGAGGTCTGGGTTTCTCTGTTTAGGCTGCTACCCCTGCAACCCGACCCAGATAACTGATGGATGCATCTTAACAGATTACCCATCTGATTCACCAAAACCCAGTGAACTGGAGTAATGAGTGTAGTGCAGATTACAGTATGCTCTCTCTTTCTGGTCCCTGTCACTACTCTCACTGCAGCATTTTGGATCAACTGAAGGCTTTCAGGGAGCTTTTACGACAACCTGATAGTAATGAATTAGTTGTTCAGCCTAGAACTAGTTTTTCAGGATCTTTTTGAGACAGAATGTTTCTAGTTTTAGAGATACTGCACAAATGCAAGTAAGTAGTCCTGCATATTTGTTTAATATGTGCACTGAAAGACATATTGTAAAAAGATGACTCCAAGATTCCTCACAGTGTTACTGGAGGCTAAAGTAATGCCATCCAGTGTAAGTATATCATTAGACACCTGTTTCTAAGGTTTGTGGGGCAGAGTACAGTAACCTCAGTTTTGTCTGAATTTAGAAGCAGGACATTAGGGGACATCCAGGTCTTTATGTCTTCTGTTTCAGACTGCTGGCTTACAAGTGGTTCCTAGGATACATGTTACAATACAATAAATGTTTGTATTTGGAGTCGACATTTTTTATAAACTGAGCTCACTGTTCAGAGACTGTATTACATGTTCATTCAGAGAAAATCTTTATTGAACAGATAAACCCCGTCCTGTCCTCACTGTGTCTCCATCATGGCTGAGTCCTGGAGCCTCAGTAACTCTGAACTGTGAGGTTGAACATCCGTCTGCAGGATGGAGCTTCAACTGGTATAAAGTTGTTCCTGGTCAATCCTACAGTTATGAGCTGCTACCTGATGGCAGTGGGACTGCACAGGACTCCTACATCATTGATGGACAGACACACACAGCAGGATATGCGTGTGATGCTCAAAGAGACCCGGACAATTACACTGATTACAGTGAACCAAAGTTTGTCTGGTCTGCAGGTCAGTTTGTTTCTCTCTGTCCTTTCAATAAGCTGATGTTATGTCATCATTTTTATTCACCAATGTTTCACCAAAATTTAGACCATTAAAATCTCATTTCCATGATGATCATTAATGTCTGTGAACATTAAAGCTCCCAAAAGAAGAACTGAACTGAATATTTTCCTTTCTCACTGTGATCAAACCAAACTGAATTTCCTTGTTTCCTTTTCTTACTTTTCAGGTTTTATTTTATGTGATAACATGAAAAACAAAAGACAAATATGAGATTTTAAAATTTTCTTTTTTGAATACTTTTACTTTGGATATTTAACTGGATGTTTTTCCTAATTATTTGTACTTAATGGACAGGCAGGATTTGCAAGTCATATATAGTTAATGAAGAATGAAAGATGTCAGCAGGGAGGTTAACAGCTCTGACAAACAGAAGAAAAACACTGAGTACAGATGGCTGCTAAAAGAAGGTGTCTTCTCCTTTCACAAGTAATAGCTACTATTAGTGTCTGGTGCCAGACTCAGGGTTGTCTTTTCTATTAGCGATCAAGGTAGGTGTTGTGGCAGACTTAAGACGTAATTTCAAAGCCACTCACCGGTATTAGCAGCAGGCAAGAATGATGGGCTTGACTCGTTTGCACCGTTCTTACTTCTTACTCCAGTCAAAAAAGAATCAGGTCGTAGTTTTGAGCGTTTATTTCCACCATCTTGTTCATCCAGGTCACATTTCCATCCACATACATCCGAGCTTCTCTCAGACACACATGAAAATATCCCTACGATGATCCACGTTTTAGATGGTAGCTAAATAATAACAGCCTCAATCCTTACCTACAGTTGCAGCACGGTCAAAAAACCTTTTTTACACCGTACTTGGCTCTGCCGCTGATCCACACTTCTATTCTAACCTCTGTGTCCTAGTGAGCATGCGCAGAGCTTAGTTCAATAGCTAACTAAAAGAACAGAACAAATGGGTTTTACAGTTAAATCTAATGCCATTTAAGGCCTTACATGAGCAGTAACAGCAACAACCAACAATAACAAATGAAGAACACACTATACACCTACAAACTAAAGTTGCACCATCTTAAGTTCACATTGGCTCCTACATTTCCCGGCCCCTAATTGGGAGACAATATGGATGCCAATTACCAAAATAATAAACAAAGGAGCCCATAGTATACACATATGTACATTTTTACACCTTTGCACCTATCAGTAGGTCTCATGAGAGTCCTTTAACGGTCCATTTCGCAGATAAGGCAGAGCTTTTCAACAGGTCTTTCCAGAGTGTTTGATTTTGTTTTGACTAACACTCTGCGAACAAGTCCTTTTGCATCTGGAATGGTCTGAATGACTCTACCTAGGACCCAAGAATTTCTTGGAGCAGAGTCATCAATAATCATTACTACATCTCCCGGAGAGAGATTTTGCTTCACTTGAGTCCATTTCTGACGTTCCTGTAGAGCTGGCAGGTATTCACGTACCCACCACTTCCAGAATAGGTCGGCTAAGTACTGCACCTGCTTCCATCTTCTGTGCGAGTACAGATCCTCTTTTTTGAACAGTCCAGGTGGCAGCAAAGGCTGCCTTTTCAGTAACAGTAGGTGATTAGGGGTTAAAGCTTCAAGGTCATTCAGGTCCTCAGAAGATGTTGTTATTGGTCTGTCATTTATTATCGCTTCCACTTCACATAGAAGTGTTTGCAGGGATTCATCATCCATAGTCTGTTCTTTGAGTACAGCTTTCAGAATTTTTCTCACTGACCGTATTTGTCTTTCCCAACTTCCGCCAAAATGAGAACCTGTTGGAAGATTGAAAATCCATTCTACTTCCCTTTGCCGAAGTGTATCTTGTATTTTGCTTTGATTCCAGTGTCGCATGGCGTCACGGAGTTCCCGTTCTGCAGCAACAAAATTTGTGCCGTTATCTGAACGAATGGTAGCAACTTGACCTCTCCTGCACATAAACCGCCTGATTGCATTTAGGCAGGAGTCTGTGTCCATTGTGTGAGCAATCTCTATATGCACAGCTCTTGTGGTCAGGCATGTGAAAAGTACTCCATACCTCTTCACTGTTGAGCGTCCTCTTTTAACCAAAAATGGCCCAAAGTAGTCTGTGCCAACATGTGTGAATGGTGGCTCATCTGGCTGAAGTCTATCTTTGGGCAGGTCGGCCATTTTTTGTTCTTGTCCTTTGGCTCTGACCTTTCTGCAGATGTTACATTTTGAGAGAAATTTCCTTGTGATAGAATTTGCAGTGGGGATCCAAAACTTTTGGCGTAGCTGAGACAACATATAGTTTCTTCCACAGTGTCCAATCCTTTTATGAATGTCTCTCAGTATCAGGGTGGTGATATGGGAGTCCTTTGGTATAATAACTGGGTGCATGGCCTCTGCTGGCATACAAGACTTACTGAGGCGACCTCCTACACGCAACAACCCATCTTGAAGCACTGGATCCAACTTATACAGGGGACTGCTTTTCTTTAGGTTATGGTTTCCCCTTTTCAAACTTGAGACTTCATCTTGAAAATGTCGGTTTTGACAGAACTTGATTATTTCGTGCTCAGCTCCTTTTACATCTTTGACGGTTAAACCTCCTTTACCTGTTGTTTTACAGCTTTGCATTTGGTCTACAGTCTGCTGTCTCTCTTGGTCAGTTTGAATGCAACCGTCTTTTGCATGTAGTTCCTTTCTCCTTTTCCTGATTTGCATAAGCATTTCCTTGAACCTTAACATCCATGCCACGGCCTTTTTTAGTTTATACCAGCTAGAGTAGTGGTGAATGAGTTTGTTCACAGAATCTGTGCTTTCAGTTGCATCGATGAGGTTTGTGATGACTGGCCTTTTCATCTCGATGTCATCCCCAGTGATCTCCAGATGTTGTGGTTTCTGTGGCCACAGACACTTTGGTTCTTGAAGAAACAATGGACCTTGAATCCAACAAAGGTTGCTCATTAGTTTGGCTGCTGTTTGGCCTCTTGATGCATAGTCGGCTGGATTTTGTGTTGTGCTGACATAACTCCATTGTGTTGGCTTGGTCAGTTCCCGAATAGTGATAATCCTGTTGGCAACAAACGTCTTGAATCGACGAGTGCTGTTTTCAATGTACTTCAAGACGGTTGTACTGTCTGTCCAGTATGCTGACTCCTGTAGTTCCATTTGAACCTCTTTCTTCAGCATTTTGTCAATGGTCACAGCTACCACTGCCGCTGTCAACTCCATTCGTGGGATTGTCATTTGTTTTAAGGGAGCAACCCTCGACTTTCCCAACATGAATGCGCAGTGCACTCTTCCTTCGTTATTTGTCAATCTGAGGTATGAGACAGTCCCGTATCCGCTCTCACTTGCATCTGCAAAATGATGGAATTGGGCTGTTGCAACATCCCCGAATCCTGTTGGTTTTAAACATTTGTTTACAGTGAAAGTAGACAGCTGTTTCAGGTCATTTAACCACGCAAACCACTTCTGGGCGAACATGTCTGGAACAGGCTCATCCCAGTTGAGTTTTTCTTTGATCAACTGTTGCAGCAATGTTTTTGCGGGAAGCGTGAAGGGAGACAGGAATCCTAAAGGGTCATAAATGGAACTTATGGTAGACAGAATCCCTCGTCTAGTACTTGGTTTACTTTGTACCATGATCCTGAACCTGAATGAGTCGGATTCTATGCACCACAGAACTCCAAGCGCTCTTTCAATTGGAAGCTCATCTTTACTCAAGTCGACAGCTCGTACTTCCTTAGCTCGCTCGTCTTCTGGTAGAGAAGCCAAAAACTCTCTACTGTTGCTTATCCATTTGGATAGGTTGAATCCTCCTGAGGCACACAACGCTTTGAGGTCTTTGTTCAAGGAAATGGCTTGAGCTGCATGCTTAACAGATGTCAAACAATCATCAATGTAGAAATTGTTGAGAATTGTATCCACAGCCTCAGACGATGCCTTGATACGGTTGTCCTGGGCCGTCTTCCTTAGAGCATAATTTGCACAAGTCGGGGAGGATGTAGCACCGAATAAGTGCACAGTCATTTTATATTCCACCATGTCCTGCTCGATATCTCCCTCAGGCCACCAAAGGAAGCGCATGAGGTTGGTGTCACTTTCAGGGACCTTTACTTGGTAGTACATTGCTTCAATGTCGGCTATGATCGCAATTTCCTCTTTCCTGAAGCGTGTTAGCACTCCAAGCAGGGAGTTTGCAAGATCTGGACCCTGCAAGAGTTCACCATTTAGTGACGTACCTTGAAATCTCGCGCTGCAGTCAAAGACCACTCGTAACTTTCCTTTTTGCGGATGGCAGACACCATGATGTGGGACGTACCAAACTTTACCATCCTGGCAGTCTAGCTGGGTTTCTGGGATTTTGACAGCATAACCTTTTGCAATCATATCCTTCATGAAGTCACTGTATTCCCGACGGAAGACAGAATTCTTTTTGAATTTCCTTTTCAGTGTTAGAGCTCTTTGCACTGCGACACTGTGGTTATTGGGCATTGTGACAGCAGCTTTCCTTGTTGGTAGCCCAATGACATAATGACCATCGGCATGATATGTAGAGCTTCTCACGCAGTTCATGAACTGCTGATCCTCCTGAGACATTTCCGCCTTATCATCACACAGACGCTCCGGAAAATCCAGATTATATTGCTTTAGCAAAAGTTGCTCTAAATTCTCCACTGAAATACGATTTACTGTAGCTTGTGAATGTCCACAGTGTTCTGAGTCCGTGTATGTGTGATCTCTAAGTGGACCATTGACTGTCCATCCAAGAGCAGTTTTGACCGCATATGGCCCATCACTTCTACTGTTAATCACTTGCCATGGTTCTAATGCTTTGTGCACATTGCTTCCAATGAGAAGCCCAACATCTGCATTAATGCTGGGTATTCTGACTTCGCTGAGGTACGGCCATTTTTCTATATCCTCTTGTGATGGAATGTTTCCTGGTGACACAGGGATGCTTTTCTGTGTGTATACTTTAGGCAAATCGATGAAGTCATTGCTATTAATCCCACTTACTTCCAAGTCTGTGAGCAAATAGCTTTCCACATGATGCTTCGGACCCATGGTTTTCAACTCCAGCGTCGTCCGTCTGCCCTGCAGGTTCAACTGTAGGGCAAGTGCATCGGTGCAAAATGTTGCAGAGCTACCTGGGTCCATAAAGGCATAAGTCTCCACTACCTTGTTGCCTTTCTTTGATTTCACCTGCACTGGTACGATAGAGAGGATGCAGCCATCTCCCGCCCCAGTATATGCACTTGTTTCGATGTTTGCAGCTACTGACCCACTTGTAGTTGCTGGATGTATGGCAGCACCTTCCTGCACCTTTTCCTCAGTCTCTTTGTCACTAGTGGAGCTACTTTGTTTAGCAAAGTGTAGCATGCTAGGATGTTTAAGAGCACAAATGTTACATGTCATTCTTTTTTTACAGTCTTTGTTTACATGGCCTTTAATTAAGCATCCAAAGCACAGACCTGCTTTCTTGAGGAACTCGATTTTCTCCTTGTGTGGACTTTCACCCATCTTTCGACACTCTTCTAAAGTATGATTTCTTTCACAGAACAAACATGGTTTGCTGAAAGCACTGCTAAGATGTGTCGTTTCACCTTTTGATTTTTGCATGGTAAGTCCTTCATTCTTAACTGGAGTAGCATTAGTTGCGAAGCTGGTACCTTTCTTTCCTTCTGGTTTTGACCGTAGCCTAATGTCAAGCTTCGCTTTGTCCTTCCTTTCAGCAGCTGTACTCTCTAGCAAGTTGCCGAATAGCGGATCCATCATGACTTTAGCTTGCTTATCCACAAATTTGACAAGATCAGCAAACTTGGCTCTGCTTCCTCGCAGCTCTTGTATCTCGTATGCATGACCCCTCCACTTCTCCATGAGCTTGTATGGCAACTTTGACACTACCACTCTCATATTGGTGGGATTGTCCAGCTCATCCATAAATTCAACATCCTCCATGGTGTTGCGACAGCTCAGGAGAAACAGTGAGAAGGCACTGAGAGCTTTTCCATCTTCTGGCTTGATTTTAGGCCATTTAAAAGCCTTTTCCATTAAAGCTGAAGCAATTTTAACTTCATTTCCATAGTGATCACTAAGGAGTTTCCGTGCCTCATGATAGCCACGATGTGCTGGCATATGTTGGCAGCTTTTAACTAAATCCCTTGGATCACCCCTAGTATATTGCTCCAGAAAATACAACTTATCTGCCTCACTGTCAGCTCTGGCGTCAATAGCATGATCAAATGCCTTTAGAAAGGACTGGAATTCCAGTGGATCTCCACAGAACAAGGGAATGTCTCTTTGAGGCAGGCGGGACAGCTGCTGGTTTCTCACAAGCAACTCTGTAATGTCAGTTTGACGTTTCATCACTTTGAACAACTCACTTGTGTCACTATTATGTTGAAGTGGCTCAGCTGCAGGTAATGAGTTTGACCTTTGCTCCACAGATGACTTTGGTCTAACTGCCGGGGTGTTAGTTGAATGCATTGGCCAGTCTTGGTATCCCAGTCTGGGTGGTGATGCCTCATACCTGTGCTGACCTTCATCTTCGTCCAGTTGACTTGACTGTAATACTGCGGCTGCGGCACCAAGCTGTAATTGAGGTGATTCATGCTCAGAATATATTTTAAGCCGTGCGGCAGAAGCCGCCAGTTCTGTTTGAATCGCCAGTTGTTCTTTGTCTGCATTTAACTGGGCTTCTTTCAGTGCAAGTGCCTTCTTTTCCTTTAATGCTGCTGCTTTTGCCATGAGTGCTGCTCTATTGGCCTCCTCTTTCAGACGCATTGCTGAAGAAGATGCATGTGAACTTGCTTGACTACTGCGACTGGAAGACTTGCCAGAATTTTGCTTTGCAGAAACATTCGAAACACTGTCCCTAGGAGTGACGTCCTTTTGACTTGTCTTTACCAAGTCTCTATGCAGTTTTGCTTCCTCAATCCAAGTCTCTACTCTTTTCATGAAGTCTTGACAGTTGGATACTTTGGGCTCAAACCAGAATGTTTGGTCGGCCTCGCTTTCCTCTTCTTTCAAATAAAGTTTCACTGACTGGTTCAGTTCGGTGAATTCCTCATACAATTTTTTGTAACTCTTTATTTCCTTTTGCTCAATATGTATCAGATTATCTTCATCTTCCATGAGGCGCTCTATTTGGTTGGATTTTGTAGTCAACAGTCTTAGTTTAGATCGTCTTGCAGTGATAAACTGATGCAGTTTTTCCTCAAAGCTCTTTTCTGTGGGCACGAATGCCCTCTTCTGGTCATCGTCGGTAACTGCAACTTCCGCATCCTCGTTTTGCGGGTCCGCCATTGCGGTTACAATGTTTCAATAATGTCGTGACCGATTGCAGCGGTAGAAGCGATAAATTAACCACCTAGCTTTAACACAAGGAAACGATTTCCATGGTTATCCAGATTAATATTAAGCGAATCAAGGCTTTCTGTATTTTCACCGCGTCGTCCCACAAAGCGGTATAATCCGTTTGGGCTCTGTATAATTCCTGATCGCTCATGTCCGCAACATGGTCGCACAAAGATGCCAGAGAAAAGGTTTTTTGACTTAATGTTGTGGCAGACTTAAAACGTAATTTCAAAGCCACTCACCGGTATTAGCAGCAGGCAAGAATGATGGGCTTGACTCGTTTGCACCGTTCTTACTTCTTACTCCAGTCAAAAAAGAATCAGGTCGTAGTTTTGAGCGTTTATTTCCACCATCTTGTTCATCCAGGTCACATTTCCATCCACATACATCCGAGCTTCTCTCAGACACACATGAAAATATCCCTACGATGATCCACGTTTTAGATGGTAGCTAAATAATAACAGCCTCAATCCTTACCTACAGTTGCAGCACGGTCAAAAAACCTTTTTTACACCGTACTTGGCTCTGCCGCTGATCCACACTTCTATTCTAACCTCTGTGTCCTAGTGAGCATGCGCAGAGCTTAGTTCAATAGCTAACTAAAAGAACAGAACAAATGGGTTTTACAGTTAAATCTAATGCCATTTAAGGCCTTACATGAGCAGTAACAGCAACAACCAACAATAACAAATGAAGAACACACTATACACCTACAAACTAAAGTTGCACCATCTTAAGTTCACATTGGCTCCTACAGTAGGTAAGTGAACATAAGAAAATGAGTCCATCCTCGGGAGGGGTAGCTGGATTGTGGTCCGGAGAGTTGGAATGTTTCCAACCAAGAAATGATGAGAGGAGGACCAGAGCAGTGATAGAAGGTAAGTGAAGCTGAGAGAAATCCTCAAAGCCAGTAAACTGCAAACAAGGAAACACACGGGTCAACATGAAGGAAAAAACTCAAGAAGGCAAAGTCATTAGGCACTAAAATCACCACAAGAAAGTAGCAGACACTCTGGTGAAGACTGGGCACTCAAGCTGCTCCTTAAATATCAGTGGTGACTGCAGAGTGATGAATCTCAGGTGTGCCTGACTGATGAGCGGGAGCCCCAACTCCACCCCGAGAGGAAGAGACAGGCAGCCCAGCCATGCCCTAAACAGGAAGAGATGTCCAAACCACAACAACACAGCGAGAATCATAATAATATCAAATATGTTTATTAATTCCACATAAACAGCTTGGCATTATATCTCAACATGGCACTGATTTGTGTTTAAATTGATGGAAATCAGTTTTTGTTTGGTCAATGCTTCCAAAGCTTCTGATGGTGTAAAAAGAAAACAGCTTCAAACACATGAACATTTTCACTGTGATATTTTAATCCTAACATCTCTGAGCTTTGTCTCCTCCCTGCATGTTTCCAGATGTTCATTCAGCAGCGTCTCTCACAGTGAGTCCTGACAGAGTGCAACGCTTCACCTCTGACTCTGTCTCACTGACCTGTGAGGGAAACTCTGCTGAGTGGAGAGTGAAGAAGTTCACTGAGGACGGCCGACTGAACTCTGACTGTAGGACAAAGACTGGATCCACATGTAAAATCAACACATCACAGTCAGATACTGCAGTGTACTGGTGTGAGTCTGGATCAGGAGAGTTCAGCAGTGCAGTCAACATCACTGTACAGAGTATGTTATTATACATTTTCTTCTTGCATTTGAATGATTTAGAAACATAAACATTAGTCCCAACTGTGCTGTATGTGAAGTTATTCTATGTGGCAACACAGACAAGTTGATTAACATTTCTCTTTCAACTGGGTCAGTTCCATGCTTTTTAAAACAAGCAGCACTAAGTCCTACTTTGAAAAAGCCAAACTTGGACCCCGCTGATCTAAGCAACTACAGGCCTATATCAAAATTGCCTTTTCTTGCAAAAGTTGTGGAGAAGGTAGTGGCTGGGCAGCTGATTACTTTCTTGGAAAGTAATAATATCCTTGATAAGTTTCAGTCTGGTTTTCGTAAGATGCACTCTACTGAGACTGCCTTATTAAAAGTCTCAAATAACATATTGATGGCTGCAGACTCTGGTCAGTACAGTGTATTGTTCTATTAGATTTGTCATCTGCTTTTGACACAGTCGACCACAAAATCCTGTTACACCGATTGCAGAATGAGATAGGAATTTCTGGAAATGTTCTTAAGTGGTTTTCCTCCTATCTGAGCAATAGAACCTTTTTCTTGTTTGCAAACAACGTAATGTCCAAAGTCGCTCCCTTCCTGCATGGTGTTCCTCAAGGTTCAGTCCTAGGACCCATTTTGTTCCTATTATACATCAGCCCCCTTGGTAAGATTATCAGTAGCTTTAATAAGGTATCTTACCATTTGTATGCTGATGATATTCAACTTTACTGTTCCTTCAATGATTCAGAATTATACAAGCTTGATGACTTACGTAACTGTGTCTCTTGTGTTAAGGACTGGCTAGCTAACAACTGCCTTCAGTTAAATTCTTGTAAGACTGAAACCCTGATCATTGCACCGGAACAAAAAGTTTCTTGGATCAAACAATACCTTGGTCCTCTGGGCTCCTCCTCCCAGTCCAGCCTCAGAAACCTTGGTGTTCTGTTTGACCAGTTAATGTCTCTGGACAGACATTCAAGACATCTGGTAAAAAGTTGCTTCTATCATCTGAGGAATATTTCCAAGTTGAGGTCAATTTTATCCAAATCTGACCTAGGGATGATTATTCATGCTTTTATTTCCTCTCGTTTAGATTATTGTAATTCTCTTTTTACATGTTTTAATAAATCTGCTGTAACTCGTCTGCAGCTGGTCCAGAATGCTGCAGCGAGGCTTTTGACAGGAACCAACAGAAGGGCACACATCACACCTGTTTTATCCTCTCTACATTGGCTACCTGTAAAATTTAGAATTGATTTCAAACTTTTAGTCTTGACTTTCAGAGCTTTTAATGGACAGGCCCCCCAATACATCACCGAAATGTTGACCGTTTTTTCTTCAGGCCGCACTCTTCGGTCCTCAAGCCAGAACCTCCTGAGGGTCCCTAAGACCCGGTTTAAAACCCGGGGTGACCGGTCCTTTCAAGTAGTAGCTCCCAGGTTGTGGAATGCCCTGCCGTTGTCTCTCCGTATGGCCGAATCTGTTGATTCTTTTAAAAAGCAGCTCAAGACACTTTTATTCAGACAAGCTTTTAGTTAAATGTCTTACTTTGTCTTATCGGCTATTGTTATTTATTTTACTGGCACATTGTAAAGCACTTTGTGATTTTATCTGTGAAAGGTGCTATATAAATAAAGTTTTACTTACTTACTTACTTACAAAAATCAGAATTTCAGACAATTTTAGGCGTCTCACCAAAGCAGGATAATATTCTTGGTTGTTGGTCTCATTTCTTGCCATCTTTTCATAAATTTGCTGAGATCAACAGCATAAAAGTATTTTATATTTTCTTTTTTGTAAAAAACCACTAAAAGCTCAACATCTCTGTCATCAAAGTGTTTTTCCTAGAGATGATCATGTAAAAAGGTGCAGTTGTATCAAAGGTTCTGCTGTATGTGAGTTCTCCTCAGTGCAGAGCCAGTCAGAGAGTTCAGAGCAGCAAAGTTTCCTCATTTTACCTGCACTGTGCACAGCTCCATGAACTACTCTGCCCCACTTCTCCTCCTGCAGCTCACCACACCTCACTGCTAACAATCTTATTTAGTCAGGTGCTTGTTAACCATGTGCAGTGCTTCATTATCACCAAAAACAAAGGAAAACAAATAGAAAAAACTAAGCTCAGATCTTGACCAGCTCGAACCTTCTTGGTAATATTTTGGAAATTTTAGTGCATTAAAATATCTGCTGCTGGAGTTGCCTTTTGAAATTTTTCTTCTTGCAAGAAGGAATTTAGTCAGTACAGAGCATGCAGCAGTGAAGTGAAAAAATTCTTGCAGTATCATATTATGCTGTTCTGTGCAGTCTAGTTACCCTATACAGGCCACACACAGTTCAACAAGATATATGTTACATACTGGGCAAACAAGTCTTATCTGTGCTTATCTTTTGGCCATAACCACACAAAACTGTACAGGCATTAAGGAAAGAACCTGGCTGAGTGTCTTGCCCATACGCACTCATTCCTTCACTCAATCAACACACACACACAAGTGTGTTTTGCTATCTTTGTGGGGAATTTCCATTGACTTCCATTCATTTCTACAGCCTAAACCTTACCTTTACCCTTTTCCTAATCCTAACCCTTCCCATACCTAACCCTAACCCTAACCTAAACTCAATTCATACCTTAGCCCTAACTCTGACCCAAAAACAGGGTTTCCCCTTGTGGGGACAAGGTTCCAGTCCCCACAAGGAGCAATTGGTCCCCACAACGTAGTATATGTCAGGAAAATTGTCCCCACAAGGTATTATAAACATACGCACACACACACACACACACACACACACACACACACACACACACACACACACACACACACACACACACACATTGGTTCATTGATTACGGCCAACGTAGACCGCTGAGTTATGAATTAAAGATGACTTTTGCTGGCAATTCCTTTCAACATCCTGACGGATGCCACCGTATCAAGATTAATGCAGAAACACATGATTTAAATTAAAAACTTTTGCAGGATCTTGCAAAAGTACATTTTTTTTCTCTCACATCCCTTGCCAGTCTCTGTAGAACTTGACCTATTCCAGCCTGGAGCTCCTTGTACTGGGTCTGTTATTAAGAAGTAAGTGAAGCCAATTTTTGCAGGTTGCTGAGTGCAGCACAATTACTGAGGAGGCTGTATAGCACTACTGTGACTTAATGAATGGAAAATTTGTTGTGCTTCATTCCTGTTGCAGCAACAATAACCCAGACCTTAAGTGGAGAAGGTTTCATGTCACAGATCACAATTCAAAACAAGTTCTATAGAGAAAATTTGATACAAATTCATTCATAGGATACAACAATTTTTAAATGTTCAAGATCAGATCTTCATGATCAAAAGCATTTGTGTAATCCGTCCTTGTTATTATACGTCAGCTTTTTCTAAAAGTCTGCAGCAGCTGATGTGACAGAAACAATTGTGTTTGATTGTGTCACAGATGATCCTGATGCTCCTATCCTGGTGAGTCCTGTTCATCCTGTGACTGAAGGAGCTTCTGTGAGTCTGAGCTGCAGTTTGAGGACACAAAAAATACTTTCCAATGTGTTTTTCTACCACAATCACAAACTTATTCAAAATGATACCCGAGAGGAGCTGAAGATCTCTGCAGTGTCAAAGTCTGATGAAGGTTTCTACAAGTGTGAATACTCAGGAAGAGAGTCACCACAGAGCTGGATGTTAGTTAAAGGTGAGCAGGATCAAAGATTTGATGAATATTTGGAAATGATTTTCATGACTGAGAAGAAACATTAGATTGTCTGTTTTAAGGCTTGAAGTCACCTGGCTCTATTTTGTGAGAACTTTAATAAAATTATTTAATGAAATATCCAATATGATTATAGTTTATTAATACTTAATTATTGTTTGTCTGTGTCAGGAGCTGGAAGCTCTTCATCTTCTTCTGTGTGGCTGATTGTTGGACTGGTTTGTGGAGTCTCTCTCCTCATTATTCTCCTGCTCTTGTTGTTTATCTGCAGACAGTCCAAGTGTAAGAGCCTCTTCTTTTGATGCTGTATTAGACAGTTTATTTACTACATACACTTTAATTATTCAAACATATACATGCATTCTGATATCATGGAGCAGTTTATCATCACAAAATGATGTAATAACATATGTCTCTTTCACAGATTCATGCTTCACCAGGTTGGTAAAATACTTTTTATTATTATTTCAAACATATGTCAGTGACTTTGAATTTATTGTGTTTATTTCATGTTTTAGGTCGATCCAGTCTGAGAGTCACAGTTTGGGCTCCTCCACAAATCATAAAGTCAACCAGAGTGAAACTCATGAATACGGCTCTCTACAACATGGTCAGCACTGAAACCAATCTTTATTATCATTATTAATATTGACTTTCATTTAGGCTCCAGTAACAATAATATTTCTTAGGTTCAGTTCGTGATCAGCAGATTTATCAAAGGACATTTAAAATATCTGATAGTCTTGTTTTTGGCTCACACAGTACTTCTGTCTCTGCTCTCATCTTTGCTGTAACTGCATTAAAATGATTAATGTGACTCTAGCTTGTTTTTTATTTAGGTACTGCTGACCTCTATGAGTCAATCACACAAGTGAAAAACAATAGAAATGGTACAGTATATATTCTGAAAAGCAGAGCAGATGAAACTTATCTTTGATTTAATTAGACTAATCTCATGTGATGTTTACAATCCTGTAACTAAAAATCTGCACATTTCAGGAGCTGATGAACTCCAAGATGCCACATACTCTCTTATTGAGCTTAAAGATCTTAGAACAGAGGGTGAGTACACGAAACACATGCAATGTAAAAAAAAAAAAAAAAAAAAAAACATTCACGAAGTTTCATTTTTTAAAGTATTATTTTCTTGTGTTCATTCATCTGATCATCTTAACAGAGGAGCATCTTAAACCAGAGGAGATTCCTGTTTACTCTGAGGTGGGAGCTGCAGGTACAGTTACAACAGCCTCATTCAGTGTTTGTACTGAAATGAGTCATTCAAATGAGTTCAATCATAAACACATCGAGGACCATTTTTGAGTCAAGTTTTGAGTAAGATTGTCTGCTTCATACACAGTATGATACTGTATCACATCATCCATCTATTGTTTACATCCCCAAAAGAAATATATATATTTTTTTTTTTGGAGCTTCTCACTCTTATCTTACACAAGAGGTTTCACAGTCATTTAGGTTGTTTGGGGGTTTAGTCATTAAATCAGATATATTTGTTTTGCATGAATAACAAAAACCCTTCCTATAGGTGTTTTTTGCCAGGCCTGGGTGCAAAAACACAGACGTATGTTAATTTATCATGTTATTATTTTTATCTTCATTATTTCACTGTAATTAATAGTAAATACACATATTTGTTGTTCTTCTTCTTTGCAAACTACATATTCATTGTATAAGACAAAGTAGTCAATTACAGGTGCTGTTGGCATCACTGTTCGATGAACACTTATTTACAGATATTCATGACAAAACACTCCTGTCACCGCAAAGTGCCACTGCACTACAAATAGTTCAGCTTTATGTATTTACAAACAACAATGTAGATGTAATGTCACTGTTCATTTTGAGACCACACATAATATTTAAAATTTGGAAGTATTTGATTGTCATAAAAATACTCCCCAAAAGCTGATTGAACCCTGGGCACATTATATTGTAAATTTCATCCAGGTTGATTAATCTGTGATAGGAGGAACAGATTCTGAGCTAGGATACCCCCCCCCCCCCACACACACACACACACACAAACTATAGTAAAATGAAAGTAAAAGATTATTTCCTCCTCCACACAGCTACCGAGGTCTGTCTGAGGGCTGCACCTCCTGAGCAAGGCCTGTAAGGTACACTTGACTTTACACACTCTCTGTAAACACACAAGCACACAAAACAGAGTTTCACTTTACATCGAGGGCAGACGATGCTTTTACAATAAGCTTTATTGTGCTCCAACAGGAAGCCACAGCTGGGACAGGCATGAATGGAGGGCAGCCAGTGACCACCACCCCCCACCACATCCTTAAAGGTGATATCCAGGCAGCTTCTCCATCCATTCTTCCATCCCCTCAAACACTGCAGCATTATATAAAGAGCCTTCTTTTCTCGCTCACCACAGAAGATGAAAACATTCATGTCGCCGTTGTTGCACAACAGATTTTGACATAAAGCAAATCAGTGAAACTGGAAGACAGAGGACACAAACATGCAAAAATACATTATTGAGCAGAATTGTTTGTGTGAAAATGTCACATCAGCTGTTCAGAATTAAGCCACAACTATAACTGCATACATTTGGCACTTGAACCTGCCGTATATACAAGAACATGTGGATTAAAATCAAACTATTTTTCATGTAACACCTCTAACAGCGTCCCAGCTGCAGATGTTCATCAAACTGTTTTTAATGTGCACTCTATTTTCAGCTCACTCGACTCTCATATTCAGCTGACAGTTATAAGCTGTACTTAATTCAGCCTCATGTTAATCAGAAGACTTTTAAAACAGTTTGACCTCAGTAAAAATCTTGTAGTTTGGTACCTTGACTTTGTAATTAACAGGACTTAAAGAGTCTGGGAAAAAAGGGATCCATTCAGGCCTTCTCCTGCGCTGGCTCCCCACAGGGATCCTGTACACAAATATTTGAAAAAACAGCTGTTTTAAAGTGTGCAGACGACTGTTATTGTCAGTCAGGACAGTGAGAGCAGCCACGGCGCAGTGCTTAAGGACTTTGTTCAACGGTGTGATGAGTCCTACCTTCAGTTAAACATACAGTATGTAAGACCAAAGGTATGATCACTGACTTTATCACATGTACTCATATACAAGAGGTCACATCCATTAAGGGTCAGATTGGGTTCGATGTTATGAATATCTTAGAAGAGTTTTTTAATCAAAGCTGAATTTTGAAACTGTGCGCAAAAAACGGCAGCAGCCACTCTCATCTTTGAGAAGTTGTTCTTGTTTCCACATTGATAAAAACATGATGATTTTATTTTATAGCAATTTTTTTTTTATTTATATTTACTTATTGTTTTAATGAGATTTCAAATTGTTGCTCAGTTGTCTAAAGTCATGACGATCTCTGCTGAACTGTCAGCCAGTTGTCCAGAGTGTTTCCTTCTCTGCTTCTCAGTTTGAGCAGCAACTTAAGAAGCATTTATGTAGTCAACTTGAGTCATGGCAGAAGCAAAGAAGAACCTTTTTTTATTTCTTAATAAAATGGATGAATTTGGTTTATTAAAGGTTAGACTGTAAGAATTGTTTTGTTTTGCATGCCTCTAAACATGCTTACTAGGCAGCATCCTGCAGTAACCAGATGGGTCTTTTTTTTTTAGAAGCATATACATATGTCATGTTATTTTACTTTTAAGCTCTTTCGAAAACTGTGGTTTTGGCTAAAAAATAGGGGGGGGGGGGGCTTCCTCATATTAAAATCATTTCCTTGTCATGAATGTTTATAAAAACTACACTTGTTTCTGGCCTTAATAAATACAAGGAACAAAAATTTTTTAAAAAATTATCTGTGATTGTGTGAGTGAGCACATTATTTCTGCATTATGATACATACAGATCACAACCTGCCTGGAAAAACATGCAGAGATGAGACTTACTGGATAAGAACTCTGTGCTTTTAGCTGCTTTTCCACCTGCTGGCAAACTGACATACTGCATGCAGTCACTGATGGCTGCTGCTGATGGAGGTGCTCAGCTACAGTCTTCATTTCCTGGTACAGCATGTGCTTCTTTCAGCTGCTCGAGTCTTCATGTGCAAGGTGGCATGTGATTTGTAAAATGACTGACAGGAAGTAGCCAGGTAGTTAGAAACTGGATGGCAGGTGTTTAGAGTGAAATAAATCTAAATATTTTTAAATATTTACATCATGACTGATTTGGCAGAATTTGTAGTTGGCTGTTGGAATAGCAGTTTTTGTTGAATACCACAGCTCACAGAATTGTCGGAGCAACAAACCTTTCAGCTTTTTCTCCACTTCTTTCTTCTCGCTCACCATCTCCTTATACATGTACACCACTGCTACATGGCATGTAGAGACTGCTTTATCAGTAACTTTGATATTTTTACAGAAACTGTCTCCACTGACAATAAAAGGTATTAGGTGAATACAACAATAAAATACAGAAATACATAAATAGCAGTGTGCAAATTTGAATATAGTCTGAGAATAAAATATTTTAAATATCTCAAAACAAAAACAACCAAGTGGAGTCCACAACTCTGGTCTCACTCTGTTCAGAGGACTCATATGATTGGGGTTAATGGAGATCTGGATTTGTGATTCATGATCCAGGCCTCAGTCGGGAACCAGCCTGCACTGCTGTATGTAATAAAGATCTTTTTTTTTTCCTGCAGACATGCTGATGGATGTTCCAAAGTCGTGCTTCGGTTAGAAACATACTTGTGGTGTGATGCGCATGTAGATACCTGCCATGTTGTAAACTGATTGGATCTGCTTGGGGGAGAGACTATTTTATTACATACAATAGAGCTGCTGGCATCTTTGGTCATCTGCTTTGCCAGCTGATTGCACGGCCTGGCTCGTGCACCCAACCCAACGAGGAAAAAAAGCTGCCAGCACACCTGACTCAAACAGGCTCTCAGTCCTCATTTATAAAGTGTTCTACAAACCTGAACATTATGGCCGACAGGTGGATTTTCCCCTTTTCAGTGCAGCTATAGCCAACAACTACTGCTTCAGAGATAGTTAAAGTGGACAGTATATCCTTGTTTAACATAAAATTCATTGCTGCAGTCAGGGGCAGCCTTTAGACATGTAATTTATCATTTCCACTATAAGACATCAGCCTAAAGAGCAACATAACAATGAGGTCACACAAAGAAGCAGCAAATAACAGATCTGCTAAAATAATGAATCGGCAACTAGACTTGATCATAACTATGACATGATGTTGAAATGGACATTATTGATACAGCAGTTTAAATTGAAAAGAGGATGTTATTCTCAGGTGCTGAGGGATTATTTATGGGAACATTTAGTGCAAAAGGTATGTGGGTAAATAAGGAGGTCCGCACACCAACAAACTCCTGGCAATATTTTAATCCATAGGTATTTAACACAAGGTAACGTTTCGGGCCGCAGTGCCCTTCTTCAGACTTAATCAAGCATGCTACACACCTGTTTAAGTATCCTCCCTTCACCCCAAGATTGGGTGAAGGTGTCATTCAATGTCCGCATAAAAAGTAGGACACAAACAACTTGATCTAGGATATGCCGAAATGGGCTGTCAAAAATAAAAAATAAGACAGACCATTAATCTAACAATAAATAAGTGTAGCATACCTCACTCACGATTAAAAAATACCAATATAATGTTTGTCACATAAAATACAGGCCGTTAACCATATACACCAAATCCCTATCCAATACAAAAAATACAAAAAATACAAGAAATACACACCAAATCCCTATCCAAAAAATCAGTCCAGTCTCATATATATATATACACATACACACACATATACATATATATATATATATACACATACACACACATACATACACATACACATATATATATATATATATATATATACATATATATACATATATATATACATATACATATACACATACATACATACACACAACCACACATACATATACATACATCTATACAAACACATATACATACACATACCTGCACATATACATACAAGTACACATATACATACATACACATATACACACATATATACATACATATACACACACCTACACCCATACATACATTCACATATATATACATACACATACACCCAACTGTTATGTATAGAGTAGATCTGCATCAAGATTGGGCAACTTATTGTCCCATCCCTGGAAGTCACATCATCCCATAACCCATTTGCCCCAGAAGTGGCAGCCGCCCAAAACGGATCATTAAAGGAAAGGTCTTACATTAAACTCTTCATTGAGTCCGAACGGAGACATTGTGTTAAGGGTAAATATCCAATAAGCTTCTCTTTGCAGTAAGACTGAATTGGTATCACCTCCGCGTGGAGATGGAGTGACTGATTCTATGCCACAGAACTGCAAAGCAGAAACACTGTGCCTGGCCTGTGTAAAATGCACTGCTACAGAACTTTTGGTGTTTTGGTTGCGAATGCAAGACCGATGTTCTGATATACGGATTTTAAGTGGTCGCGTGGTTTTGCCGACATATGCCAACCCACAAGGGCACTTCAACATATAAATCACATTCTTAGTTTCGCATGTGATGTTGCTCTTTATAGTGAAGAGCTTGCCTGACCGTGGATGACGGAAGGTGGTCGTCTGTCGTGTGAAATTGCACTGAGTACAGTGTCCGCACTGATAATTACCAAATGGTTTAGCTACGCGGTCATGTTCAGTCTTGGGGCTGGGAAGATAAGATTTTACCAGATGATTTCTGAGATTAGGAGGTCTCTTATATACAAATCTGGGACATGCATGTAAAGATTTGAGAGAGGGATCGGAACTGATGATGTGCCAATATTTTTTTATAATATTTTTTAACTCGGTCGAATAAGGAGAATACTGAATAATGCAGTTAATACTGTTATTTGCCTCTCTTACTTTGGTGCAATATAAACAGTCAGATTGCGACGAGTGAGCAAAACGGGCACGTGCCTCAGTGATCCACGCATTTTTATATTGGCGTGCTTTAAAACGTTTTTATCGTTGTCATGGAACGGGCCGATTATGACAGTGAGGTTTTGAGACAATTAAATAATTCCTCCTTTTATAAGCGATTACCTCATAATCCTTGTGCTGAATTTGAATCACACATAAAATCATTACTAGATACACTGCTCAGCGCTAAAGAGATCACAGCTCAAGAGTATTCTTACTTACTTATAGAATATCCAGTCACTCCTGTCTTTTATATTCTTCCGAAAATTCACAAACCTTACACTGTATTCCCCCCTGGTCGACCTATTGTAGCCTCTATAGGTTCGCTGACAGAGCATATTTCTGCTTTTGTGGATTTTTTTCTCCAACCGTTAGTTCACTCGTTACCTTCGTATGTCAAAGATTCCATGGAATTTCTCAAATTGACTCAGACTATGAGGTTTACAGATGCCCCTCATTTGTTAGTCACGATGGACATAGAATCGCTTTACACACATGTACCGTTCCAGGCTGGGATGATGGCAGCCGGGCATTTTTTGGATCAGCGATCTGACCTGATGCCCTCCACCACTAGTATTATTCAACTGATAGAAATAGTACTGACTTTAAATTACTTCATGTTTCGATCAGAGTTTTTCTTACAAATTTCAGGCACAAGTATGGGATCAAGAATGGCCCCGAGTTTCGCCTCCTTATACGTAGGCTTTGTCGAAAAAAACTATGTCTTCGACATTACTGTC